>CAUJGJ010000069.1:65700-103200 GCA_963170055.1 Halisarca cf. caerulea | reverse complement strand
CACACACACACACACACGCACACACACACACACACACACACACACACACACAATGGAATCATACATAGTCTACCCTTGAGAGAAAGACAAATACACTATCACAGTAGCACTAGCAAAAGATGTTTGGCATAATGGTGTTTTAGGGTCTATGATTATGCCAACCATCTTTTGCTATGGCATACTACACACCTACGATTCCACCACCAATAGCTAGTGCAGTGTCAGTGTCGGTCACATCATAGACTCCGCAACACCTATGGTCACATAGAAAAATGACAATTTTCCACAGCCCAATCATTAATTTTCAGAACTGTTTTCGAGCTCGGGCTACACTAAATCATAGATATACGACGTATCTATGACTAAATAAACTGGTAGTTATTATTACAACTGCTCGGGCCCGCCACTTACTAGTAGAATAATCTTCCAAAAAGTAATGCCAACAGCAGACAAAGGAGAAACAACGTCCACAGCGATATCATCTTTTGAAAATAAATCTATCTGTACGCTGCTAAAGAATGGAGGGATACAACTCTTGGGATTTCGACCACAAATTTTGAAAAGAACCTTTCCGTGAAGACTTACATGTACATTTTTGCGCTGACATCAACGCGAGCACACGATTGATGTACAGGTGAGCGATAAGATTCTATAGACTGGCGAATTTGCATAAGGTCGACCGGCGTTTCCAAAAATACGGCCTGCCCGGTCCAAAATTTTTACCAAAGGTGAGTACGTGCGTACATTTTAATTGTGATCATGAGTATGATCGTGTAGTCATCTTTTACGTATGTAGACGTATTCAGTGTTGAACCATAGACTATATATGTACATCTATGGTTGAACGCAGAAATTGTCCGTTAAAAATTTGAATATTAAGTCATTTTGAATCTCCAAAATGTAGTAAAAGGAGTTTCAACAAGATTTCTTTCTACTTAAACTATTAAAACTTCATTATATATCACTGAATAAGTGAATATAATGATTTCGAACCTGCAAAATGTAACAAAAGCGAGTTTTAACAAAATTTCAATAATTAGACATGATGCATGGAGCTAGGGCCGTTTTCTGAATGGCGTCATATCCCCGTGTGCACATATGTGAACCACTATCAGTGGTGGCTCATGATAGCACAAGGCCTGGTCTTCGCATAAAAGGTCATTTGGTGAAGACATATACTAGGGCACTACTAGTTCCAATCACACCCCTGAAGCCAAAAGGCATGACTAATTAGGTAACACTGTCAAGATGATGGCTTACCCTAACCACACACACACATGCACACACACACACACACACACACACACACACACACACACACACACACACACACACACACACACACACACACGCACATATGCACGCACGCACGCACACACACACACACACACACACACTGCACACACGCACACACACATAACCATGTATATAATATGTGTGTGAATGTATTGTACTTAGATGCATTATATTATGCATACAGTCGTAGTATATGCATCCAAAAATGTCTCACTCTCCCTCACAGCTAGTACCATCCACTGATGCTCCCATGCGATCAAGATGGTTTAGAGAGTTTCCAAAACTTTGACTGGTTATTAGAAAAATCGATGCAGTTATTAACTGTTTGTGGCGGTGGCCGACAATTGCCGAGCTAAACTAAATGGTTGCATGGGCATAGCACTGTGGCAATCCCTTCCTCAAACATCAGGGAGACCACTGAATTTACAGAGTTTGGCTCTCTCTGCCAAAAAACATTTTATTGCTGAGCTGGAGTCAATTGATCGCATGTACATGGTATTTCTTCCAAAAATTCTTTTTTTAAATTATTAATCATCATTTCATCTCTTATAATTATTATTCATGATGATTTATCTATGCATGGACATTTGTAACTTTGAATTTTGACTTCTTTGTATATTTTTTCCTTTCTTTTTCTGGATGCCACTGAAGTAGCCTATGGCTTACGGTTCCACAGGTGAAAAGATGACCTGCCCGACCTTATGGTTACGTCATCAATACTGATTGCGAAACGTTATTCCGCCGTGCGTTCTCCGAGCGTGACTTCTACCATGCTCTGAGATGGCTGACGCAATTAGGCAAAGCCTACATAAGCTTGGCGCTACGGTTAGTGTGGCAATTATTTAGTTATTTTTTCATTCCAAATATACGATGATATCTTTGTGGACGTTATTTCTTCTTTGCCTGCTCATAGCGGCACTCTTTGGAGGATTGTTCTACTAGTAAGTACAGCCGTGAAGGTTTTTACCTGTGTATATCGGTGAATTGTTATTGTTAAGTATGAATTTCAAGCTGGTTGCAAAAAATGTTATTTTACAAACTACCGCTCATAGACTCCCTATATTTACTAGGGTAAAGCGTGGTAACTTGGGACGGTTGGGTCGAATTGGGTAGCTTGGAACGGCTGAGTAAAAGCAGTGCCAGAATTGAGGATCTATGGTTACATATAGTAAGCTACTGGTGATATTTTGGGTTGATGTCACCGTGAATTGGGCGTGTATGGCTGGGCAGCTTAGCCATAGCAAAAGACATAGGCCCTTTGCTGTTGCAAGTTACCCCACTTTACCCTTAGCTACCGCAGTATTACGAATAACTCCAACAATAGATTCTAGAGCTGCAGTGGAACACTAGCAGTAGGGACCACTAATTTTGAGAAATTGTAGCAGACAGAGCGAGGAGCATGTGCTTGTCTGTGTAGTGTACTCGAGGCTAGGACACAGTAAGGAGTTTGTACTAGTCTGTACGAGGTAGACACAGTAAGAAGTGTGTTACAGTACTAGTGTTAATCCCTCACATGTTGATCCCTCACATGTTGACCCCTCACATGTTGACCCCTCACATGTTGATCCCTCACATGTTGACCCCTCGCATGTTGACCCCTCACATGTTGACCCCTCACATGTTGATCCCTCACATGTTGATCCCTCACGTGTTGACCCCTCACATGTTGATCCCTCACATGTTGATCCCTCACGTGTTGATCTCTCACATGTTGGTCACTCACGTGTTGATCCCTCACATGTTGATCCCTCACGTGTTGATCTCTCACATGTTGATCCCTCACATGTTGACCCCTCACATGTTGACCCCTCACATGTTGACCCCTCACATGTTGATCCCTCACATGTTGACCCCTCACATGTTGATCCCTCACATGTTGATCCCTCACGTGTTGATCCCTCACGTGTTGGTCCCTCACATGTTGGTCCCTCACATGTTGGTCCCTCACGTGTTGATCCCTCACGTGTTGATCCCTCACGTGTTGATCCCTCACGTGTTGATCCCTCACGTGTTGATCCCTCACGTGTTGACCCCTCACATGTTGATCTCTCACATGTTGATCCCTCACATGTTGATCCCTCGCATGTTGACCCCTCGCATGTTGGTCCCTCACATGTTGGTCCCTCACGTGTTGATCCCTCACGTGTTGATCCCTCACGTGTTGATCCCTCACGTGTTGATCCCTCACATGTTGATCCCTCACGTGTTGATCCCTCACGTGTTGATCCCTCACGTGTTGATCCCTCACATGTTGATCCCTCACGTGTTGATCCCTCACGTGTTGATCCCTCACGTGTTGATCCCTCACATGTTGACCTCTCACATGCATACTACAACTTCGTGCAACAAATCATGCAATTTTGCAAAGTATAATATCATATACCTTCATGCATAATCAGGAGAGCTCTGTCATAGGATTACCTTTTGTGCAATGATCCCTTAAAATATTCTCATGTACTCTTATGTGTGAGATTCAATTCCGCTCAGCTCAATGCAAATTTTAACTCCATTTCTAGCTGCATATAATACACATGCTTCCTTGCTTAGTTAAATTATAATTTATGCATGGGGGAGTCCCCTTATATATTTTGCATACATTGAAAGTTTGCCATGTAAATTTGTAGTTTATTATGAAATTGTAATAAAATTACTTCTAGTGAGTTGTCAATGCCTACAGCTCATACACTGTGAGTGTTGTACAGAGGTAGGATTTCTACCTAATATGTGGCTGGTGGAGAGCTCAGCCAAAGACACATGATGCTGCATCATAGGTGTGGAGTACGGCTACATTGTGCTGTATCCTTGAGTATCTAAGGTTGTATAGATCTAGAGTAGGATATACTTTATCTTGTTTAGCATCACAGCTGGAAGTAGTAAGGTCAATGATCAATGGTGGATCGTAACATGCGAACATGGGTCAATCTAAGTGTTACTGTCGTCTTCTCATCTGTATGTGAAATAGCCATCTTGGAATGAAATAGCTGTATCAAATTCTAGTAATAGACTAAGAATGATTGGTTTTCAGGTTATTGTGAATGTTGTATAATGCTAAGACCAGCATGGCTGTCCTCCTCCCCACAGCTATGTGTACCTTCCGATGACCTACTTTGAGAGAGTTGGGGTTCCTGGTCCAAAACCTACCTCCTATCTCACAGGAAACTTGTCTGAATTCAGTAAATATAAGGTGAGTGATGTCAGGTGTATAAGTACATGAGGACACGGCTCCTGTCTGGACCATGCACACTGTAACTATTATTCATTGTTTGTGCTCCTCTTCCCACAAACAACCACAACCACACACACCTACACATACACACACACACACACACACACACACACACACACATACACACACACACACACACACACACACAAACTACAGCCTTTTACGGAATTCCATTATTCTCTTGTAAAGAAATATGGAAATGTTGTAGGGTAAGTGCAAATGGAGTCTATTTTCCTTGTCACCATTATCATTAATATCAAGCATGTGCACATGGGTACGGGGGAGGGGGGGGGGGGGGGAGTGAATAACCAAACAGGTGGAATGGTAGACTCAACACTGCCAAATTGTTTTATAGTCAAAACATGCAGTATGGTCGAGGTACAAGGTATTGACCTACTTACATTAAATCAACTAGGGGTGGTAGGTGCAACCCTTATATCAATTGAACATGTTGTATATATCATGTGAGTTTATTGATTTGAGTGTTCTTTCTATATCAAATGTAAGCTGTTGTAAGCTAGTGCTATACTGTAACTATTGTTGTATAGGCCAATGTTTGGTCTTTGACCACCTTTTCCCCTAGTTAGTCACACGGGTGCAACCCTTATTGCCAAGTGTAAATTAGTTACATGAAGTGCAGTTCTTGTATTCATAATTGCTTTAAAGCTACTTTATCATTCGTGCACTCATGCACACACACACACACACACACACACACACACACACACACACACACACACACACACACACACACACACACACACACACACACACACACATACACACACACACACACACACACACACACACACACACACACACACACACACACATGAAAATACACACTCACACACACACACACACACACACACACACATACACACACACACACACACACACACACACACACACACACACACACACACATGAAAATACACACTCACACACACACACAAACACACACACACATGAAAATGCACATTAAAATAAAAAAATACACATTAATATAAAAATTGCATTTTTTTGACTAGTGATAGAAGTGAAAACCTTTTTCATGCAGTCATGGTGTGCTCTTCAGTAAACTCGTTTGTTCGTTTCTCAGGTTCTACGTCTTTCAAAAGCCAAATCTCCTGATCTGTGATCCAGATATGATTAAGGCTTTTACTGTGAAGGAATTTGACAAATTTGAGGATCGATTTGTGAGTATAGTGCATATTTATTGAAAGTTCTCTCAAATCCTCTCTTTGTGTTGTGTTTGTACATGTGTGTGTGCGTGCGTGCGTGCGTGTGTGTGCGTGCGTGCGTGTATGTGTGTGTGTGTGTGTGTGTGTGTGTGTGTGTGTGTGTGTGTGCATGTGTATGGATGAATATCAATGTTGTATATTATGTCAGAAATCTTGTAAATCTGTATTCATGTAGGTTTGCATACACTGAATAACATGGTTTAATGCTATCTATTCACTTTTTGTAGGAAAATGGTGGATTGTTTCCTGTGTGGGCTAATGGTAAGAAGTACAATGGCTTGGTATTTGGATCTGGGGACGAATGGAGAGCCCTCAGACACACAGCTACACCCACCTTCAGTGCCAGGAAGATGAAACTGGTATGTAGCTACAACTAGGGCTCTTCATGGATGCCTTATTTGTTAAGCTGTTGTGCTTAATATTGTAGCTAGCTGGGTAACTCTGTATAAAATACAGCATAAATTGTAGCCGTCTAAATGTACATACAACACAAACTAAACAGTGTATGTGCCTATGTATGTACATACAGTACACACATAGACACATACACTGTTACACTAATATACAGACAGTGCATGGAACCTACTTACATGGTGGCATACCATGCACTTGAGGAAAATCTGTGATTTTGGAGTAATATTTCAGTGAAACCTATCTCCCCCCATTCCCACACCCACCATACAGTGAAGCCTATCGCCCCCACACCCACCATACAGTGAAACCTATCGTCCCCACACCCACCATACAGTGTAACCTATCGCCCCCACACCCACCATACAGTGAAACCTATCGCCCCTCACCCCACACCCACCATACAGTGTAACCTATCGTCCCCACACCCACCATACAGTGAAACCTATCGTCCCCACACCCACCATACAGTGAAACCTATCGTCCCCACACCCACCATACAGTGTAACCTATTGCCCCTCGCCCCCACACCCACCATACAGTGAAACCTATTGCCCCCACACCCACCATACAGTGAAACCTATTGCCCCTCGCCCCCACACCCACCATACAGTGAAACCTATTGCCCCCACACCCACCATACAGTGAAACCTATTGCCCCCACACCCACCATACAGTGAAACCTATCGCCCCCACACCCACCATACAGTGAAACCTATCACCCCTCGCCCCCACACCCACCATACAGTGAAACCTATTGCCCCTCACCCCACACCCACCATACAGTGTAACCTATCGTCCCCACACCCACCATACAGTGAAACCTATCGTCCCCACACCCACCATACAGTGAAACCTATCGTCCCCACACCCACCATACAGTGTAACTTATCATCCCCACACCCACCATACAGTGAAACCTATTGCCCCCACACCCACCATACAGTGAAACCTATTGCCCCTCGCCCCCACACCCACCATACAGTGAAACCTATTGCCCCCACACCCACCATACAGTGAAACCTATTGCCCCCACACCCACCATACAGTGAAACCTATCGCCCCCACACCCACCATACAGTGAAACCTATCACCCCTCGCCCCCACACCCACCATACAGTGAAACCTATTGCCCCTCGCCCCCAAACCATTTAATTTGCCAAAACTGCCATTCCAACAAGGCTTAGCGTCAAATGGAACAAATCGCAATATTTATCGCATGGTATATTCATTCTCAGTTCAAGCCTCCAACTTTGCTAATCTATCACTACCCCAATGTCATACATGATGCAAATTGAATGGTGGGTGAATTGAAATCCCAAGGGTAGTGTTGACTCCCTGAAGAACGTAGGTGTTCGTTCATCATATATACCATATGCGCTTTAATTTTCGTGTGGTGTATATTTTGCGGATTTTGTCTTTTAGCGATTTTCGTGTTTTAATATTCGTGGACGGCCATGTTTTGCCATTGCACAAGAGCCCGATCTAAATTTTTGCGGGTCTAAACTTTCGCGGATGGCTTCCTATCCGCGAATGCCGTGAATATTAAACCACGTGAAAATTAAAGCGTATACAGTATTATGTGCGTTATATTGAATGTTCACATTCTCCACAGATGGAGCCCCTTATCAAACAGTCAACTGCAAAGTTAGCTGAAAAGTTGTCTGAATTCACTGATACTGAGAAGAGTGTGGACATGTCAGAGTGAGTGTCCTTGTGTTTTATGTGTCTGATATAGTGTACTATGTCCTTCCATGTACTTTTTATGTATACACATTGTGTGAACATTATATACAGGTGTGTGTGTGTGTATGTGTGTGTGTGTGTGTGTGTGTGTGTGTGTGTGTGTATGTGTGTGTGTATGTGTGTGTGTGTGTGTGTGTGTGTGTGTGTGTGTGTGTGTGTGTGTGTGTGTGTATGTGTGTGTGTGTGTGTGTGTGTGTGTGCGTGCGCTCACAGGTGCATGCGGATAATTATCTGATACAGCATCATTCCCCATTAATACAGCATTTCATCCAGACCACAACACTAGTATGTATACGTTTTCCCTCTTCAGTATGTTCAGCAAAATGACAATGGAGGTGATCTTGTCCATTGCCTTTGGTCGTAATGTGGATGTTCTCGGAGGAGAGGGAGGAGAGCTTTACAGGTGCGCTCAGCTCATGTTTAGAAATCTGGACTCTGAAGGAAGTAAATTTCTACAAATGTTGATCATTATTGGCCGTAAGTTCTTTTAGATGTTTTGCATGTACAATTTGGTTCGTTTCTTTCCTTGATCGTCTTGCGTGATTCATGGTCTTTAACTGTACTCTGCACATGTGCGAGAACCTGGGGATGAGTCGGGGTCAGTACGGTGTGTGGCCAGACACATTCCTCCATTTTATTTACCAGGAATGGGTATGTCTATGCCATTCAAGGTATATCTGACATATGGAGGGTGAGGAGTTGGGGGGGGGGGGGGGGGGGGTTAAGGGCCGGGGTGATGAAACAGGGTTATTACCCAGGGTGAAAGCCCTGAAGTAAAGTGAGGTGAATGAGGAAAGTTTAATGGAATTCACTTCCCAGGAAAGGGTCGCATCCAGCCACCTCGTGTCTCCCTAACAGACCTAATGGTTGTAGAAGCCTATAGGTAACCCAACCTAGCCTAGCCTAGTCAGTCTGGAAAGAAGGCCTTACACCTTCGGCAGCAGACATAATGGTCAAATAAGTCTAGGGCAACCAAACCTAGCCTAGCCTAGTTAGTCTACTGTGGGGAGAAACAGCCTGAGGAAAAGTGGACTTCCGCTGGGATTGAACCGGCGACCTTCAGCTTTGTATGCTGATGCTCTACCTTCTGAGCTAGGAAGCCCGTCCAGTAGGCAAGGCCACGGATTACAGTAGTTCAAATCAATTTAGTTTAGTCGTTCAGCCAGTACATGAGGAGGGGTGCCTTCTTTAAGGGTGATCAGAGAATTGAGTGTTAGCAAATTATGTGCAATTAAATGCTGTGAAACATGATTGATCAAATTAATGCAGCCTGTCTTGTTTCCTTTTAATTTGCACGTGGTGTGTGTTTGCTTGCAATGTACCATGGACATTGAGCGCATGTATTTTACGAAAACAATGGAATGTGTACTTGAGGTTGTATAAACCACCTGTTATGTAGTACTAGTTTTTAATTGTAATAATTTATGGGTAAAAATTCTCTTCGTACATATTTTGTGTGTCAAACAAGTCTTTACATTTGTGTGAACATTTTTCTGCAGGATTTGCCCCAAGTACAAAGTCACTTTTTCGACGTTTGACAAGACTGACGACTGTTTCATCTGCTCAACAGTACTTGGTTGATGTGGTGCAGAAGATTGTGTCGAAAAGAGAACACGACAAATCAGAAGTGTGTATATGACTGTCTGGTTAAGTATTGTTGTGTGTCTATAAGAACTCACAATGTACAGTGGAAACTGGTTAACAAGAAACCCAGGGTGCACTTATATTGGTTCTTGTTAAAAGGATGAAGATAGTACTTGTATATACAGATGGTTTACAGAGACTGTTCTTGTTAAGCAATATTTCTTGTTAAGTGACTTTGTGTTAACCAGTTTCCACTGTACAACTTTTCATTGTGCATTCATTCTGGGTGTTACTTGGCATTCATTCTGGGTGTTACTGGGAAGTACATTCTATGATTGTTTGTACAGCGCATGGACTTACTTCAACTGCTAATCGAGGCCTGTCGCTCTGAGAAAAAGGCTATTGATAGTGGATTCCTTTCAGCGATGTCAGTGGAGGCTCTTCTTGCCGGCTATGACACTACTAGTAATGCTTTGTCTTTCACATCATACTTGCTAGCCCTCCATCCTGATGTTCAGGATAGACTGGCTGAAGAGATCCACAAACATCTTAGTGAGAACCCAGTGAGTGCAGGAGCGTGTATGTAACTTGTATTGATATAATTATAGTTACTATTACTGTATCTTTATGTATGTATGTAGTGTACTGTGCTTTGGATACATATTATGCATACTTTTGTTCACACGCATGTGTGTAGTGTACGTGTGTGTGTGTGTGTGTGTGTGTGTGTGTGTGTGTGTGTATGTGTGTGTGTGTGTGTGTGTGTGTGTGTGTGTGTGTGTATGTGTGTGTTTCAGAAGTGATCAATTTGAGTATGACGAAGTAACATTATCTATGGGTCATAACAAAACATGGCTACAGATGATATTCAACTAGTTTTATATTGTATCTGCAAATTAGTATTGCCAGCTTCTAAGCTGGAAATAGTTATGAAGAGAAAGTCTGAAACGTATATACATGCTGCTGTTACAAACTCACCAGCTACAGCAGTTCCATTGACCTCGTGTATGTACTTACTGTCATGTGTGCTCATGTCAACATATATCCATTTACGTATCTGTTATTCTAGGACCAGTCACTTTATGATGCAGCTAACCAGATGGAGTATCTAGACATGGTCTTCCAAGAAAGCCTGCGACTATACCCTCCTGTGCCTGTGTGAGTATACTAGATACGGGTCTATCATACACATTCTTGATCCCATGTGATTCGTTGATCCAGATTCAATCTACATTCAATCTAGCTAGATTAACGGGTTTATGTGAAGAGGGTAATTGTTACATACATACATGCATACATACATACATACATACATACATACATACATGTGTCATGGTGCGGGGGGCAAAAGTTGGGTGGATTAAAGAGTACCGTGGGCTTACATCCACAATGTAGCCCTGCTATTCTGATATAGCCTAGGTCAAGGGTCTTGTCAATCTCCTGCCAGCCAAAACCCATTCATGTCTCATTAATTAGTAGTTGTCAATTGTCACATTTTGCAGTGTTTTGCTTCACCATGACACATAATAGTTGTATCCAGCCTTGGTGTGCTACAGCAGCATAAAGTGCCAATTGATTAACCTCGGCTACAACTATTACATAGTACATACATACATATATACATACATACATGTATGTATGTATGTATATAATAATAATAATAATAATATTATGTATAATATTATTATGATGTGTGTGTGTGTGTGTGTGCATTTAAGATAATACCCAACTGGTGATATGCCTGTGAGAATCACCTCAGAAACGCATGCACAGTGGGCCAGTGGTAGGTTACATAATGAGTGCAACTATGGACACCAGTTAGTGCTTGAAATAATTACCATTCCCATTTCATTAACCTCATGTTCAGGAGAACTGTCATTGAATTTGGCACTGTTGGGGAAGCAAAAGATTAGGATATATATATATATATATATATATATATATATATATATATATATATACGTAAGTATAGGTTGCAGATGTTCTTGACTTGTTTAGTCCCTATCAGTGCATGTGCAGTATATTTTAAATACACCTCAAACTGATATGGGCTAGATTAAAGAATGATGGATTATCAAGGTGTTGGAATATTGAGGTTCTATTGCAATTTCCTTTATTTTTGCAGGATAGGAAGAGCCTGCAAAGCTGACTGTGTTATTGGGGGAATACCCATTAAAGCTGGCATGAGGGTTGATGTTCCAATCTATGCTTATCATCGTAGACCTGAGATATGGCCAGAACCTGATAAATTTGATCCAGAAAGGTAAGTGTGTGTAAATGTACACACATTTGTGTGTGTGTGTGTGTGTGTGTGTGTGTGTGTATGTGTATGTGTGTACATGTGTGTGCAGGATATCCTTTTGGAGGTGGCTTGTGACTGCTGCCTCACTTTCAGCATGGATACTTTAACCTACGAGTACCTATGCTTTCAGTATGCATAACTGCTGTGAGAATTTAACCATGCATACATACACTCATTCAAATTGGTGTAGAAAGCCTCAGAAACCCCATGCCCGCATACGCACACATGCATGTGTGCATTCCAATATGAGGACTTATACTTGGCAATACATATTTATGTATGATATTGCAGATTTACGGCTGAGAACAAAGCTGATCGCCATCCATATGCACATGTTCCATTTGGATGTGGTCCAAGAAGCTGTATTGGAATGAGACTGGCAGTATTGGAGGCCAAAATGGCTCTCATTGAAGTCCTGAACAACTACAAACTAGTCCGTGCACCAGATACCGTGGTAGGTCTGAATGTTGGTATGTCAGTTTGAGGAGTGATGGAGTGGGTGTGTCCATGAGAGGGAGATGTAGTGGGTGTGCCATGAGAGGGAGATGTAGTGGGTGTGTCCATGAGGGTGAATTGAAGTGTGTGCGTCCAATGAGGGTCAGATGAAGTGGGTGTGTCCATGAGGGTCAGATGAAGTGGGTGTGTTCATGAGGGTCAGATGAAGTGGGTGTGTCCATGAGGGTCAGATGAAGTGGGTGTGTCCATGAGGGTCAGATGATTCAGAAGTGGGTGTGTCCATGAATTAAGGTGAGATGCATTGGGTGTGTTCGTTGGGTAGGTATGTCAACAAAGTTTTGATGTGGTGTTTATCCATTGTTGTTTTGCTTCTTGGATGTTTCCAGGAAAGGGTTGTTGTCTACCTGTGATGAACTGTACAATACATTAGCATACACCATAAAACAGCACACAACATATTCCTCACATCCACTGCAGCACACAACTCACCCTTCACATCCACTACAGCACACAACTTTCCCCTCACATCCACTACAGCACACAACTCATCCCTCACATCCACTCAGCACACAACTCACCCCTCACATCCACTCAGCACACAACTCACCCCTCACATCCACTCAGCGCACAACTCACCCCTCACATCCACTCAGCACACAACTCACCCCTCACATCCACTACAGCACACAACTCACCCCTCACATCCACTCAGCACACAACTCACCCCTCGCATCCACTGACCAAGGTCTCATGTCCTTCTCATTAGGTTCCTGTGCAGTTAAGAGCTGGTCTAACAATGACAGTCAAAGATGATCTGCTTCTCAGGATTGTGAAAAGACAGTGGAATGAATAGTCTGCACACATTTTGGTGGTCACTGATAAACATACAAACTCCTAAGTCTATAGGAATTTTCATGACATAATATTGCACGATCAATGTGTATTAGTTCACAATGAGCACTAATGTTAATATTATGATACAGCACTTGATCTCGAGCTCTGTGCATGCGTGTATATGCATGCACGTATTATTTCTTTCAACATGCGCAGGCTTATATACATAATATATGCATGCATATATGCACAGTACATACACTTAATTTAATTATAATTAAGGCCTCAATTATATGTCATACGGCAACAGCAGCTGATGTGCAGGTACAATTTAATTATATTTAGAACAATGCCATGGTGAAATGCATGTATGATGACAGTTAATATTATATATTATGCATAATATTATACATATCTGTACCCTGGTGTATTGAATGTTTTCAGTGGACCTAGGGGGGGCCCGGGGGGGGGGGGGGGGGCGGTCGTAGAGTGGCTTGACAGCATTTCATAGAGAGAATTAAAATCAATTGTAGTAGACCAGACTATGGAGATTGCATGGGTTAATAATAATACTAAATAATTTTATTGAAATTCCTTTAATAATTGCCTGAGGTAAGAGTTTGGGTTCAAGGAAAAGCATGCATGGCGATGAGGAAGTCAAGTCAATGTGAAGCCATGCAAAACAGTTGTAAATTACTTGAAACCACTAGTGAAACCTGCATAATGAATACCACTCAGGAGACCAACAAATCATGGTCTCTATAGACAGGTGTTCAAATTATGGTCTCTATAGACAGGTGTTCAAATCATGATCTCCATGGACAGGTGGTCAAATCATGGTCTCCATGGACAGGTGGTCAAATCATGGTGTCCATGGACAGGTGGTCCTTATGTAGAGGTGCTAAAGTACGGATTAAGTAGTTTCTGGGCCTGTGTAGGTTGGTCTTTATAATACATGTAGGTGGTCCTTGTATACAGGTGGTCTTTGACAGGTTTTTACTGTATTAATTTTACATTTTCCCACTATATAGTATAGTCTGACATGTTTTGTATGACCATGCATCCCTCATACATGCCGTGGGGGATAGGTACATGGGATGGTCGTAGCAGGTCAGGCGGTATATAACAGTGATAACAAGGTTGGAGGAGAAAAGAGTGTATGGAGCATAGTGCATGCATACCATGGGCCACAGATTAGCTATATAGATGCCTCAGTTTATGTTTCTGGCCCTATAACCTAATTGCCAGTTCCTACCTGACACTCCCCCCCCCCCCACTGCATGCTATTAACCCACCCTCCCCCACCTACTCCTCACATCACTCCTCGCACACCCATCCCCACACTCTTTCCCACCCCTCACACCCCAGCCTCCTCATCCCCCCATCCCCCACACTCTTTCCCACCCCTCACATCACTCCTCATATCCCCACCCACACATGCACTCTTTCCCACTCTGCACACCCTGTCCTCCTCATACCAACATCACCACACTCTTTCTCACCTCATATCCCCATCCCCACACTCTTTCCCACCCCTCATATCCCCATCCCCACACTCTTTCCCACCCCTCATATCCCCATCCCCACACTCTTTCCCACCCCTCATATCCCCATCACCATACTTTTCCAACCCCTCATATCCCCATCCCCACACTCTTTCCCACCCCTCATATCCCCATCCCCACACTCTTTCCCATGCACCTCATATCCCCATCACCACACTCTTTCCCACCCCTCATATCCCCATCCCCACACTCTTTCCCACCCCTCATACCCACATCCCCACCCCTCAAACTCCCTCCCACACTCCCACCACACAACCATCACAACCTCCCTCGCATACACCACACATCAACCCTCACACATGCACCCATCCCCACACTAGCTCTTTCCCACCCCTCCCACCCCAGCCTCCTCGTACCCTCATCCCCACACTCTTTCCCGCTCCTCATGTAACCATCCTCATATGCACTCTTTCCCACCCACACGCCCTGGCCTCCTCATACCCCCATCCCCACACTCTTTCCTGCTCCTCACATCACTCCTCATGTAACCATCCTCATATGCACTCTTTCCCACCCCACACACCCTGGCCTCCTCATACCCACATCACCACACTCTTTCCTGCCCCTCTACCTAGCTCTCGTTATACAACCACCCCCACACTCTTTCCCACCCCTTACACCCCAGCCTCCTCATATCCCATCCCCACCCCTTTTCACACACCCTTACCACTGATCCAACACCCTTCACACGACAACTCCATCCCTCCTTACCTGTACACACCTCTACTACAAGCACCACCCCAACCTAGTTCTCTTTGTACACAACACTCAATGCTAAATATGGTGACTGTCCAACAAAACTAGGAATGCAATCACATACGTCCAATTACAACCAGCACTTTCAGTAGAACCTCTCCACCATCATTGTACTGATCCAGCAACCCCTTTGCATTCCTGTACAGTTCTCCTCCCTGTCCTCCTAGGATGTCCACAACACGACCAAAGGCAATGGACATGATGACCTCCATTGTCATCCTGCTGAACATACTGTGTAAGAGGGGGAAGAATGCGTATGTACACCAAAAGCGCTTATGAAAGCTCTGGACCCCCTTATATCATTAGTTTTCAGGTGTAAACTAGTTTGTGCTAATGTATGGAGGCCATTTTTTGTAGTGTCGAGTACTACCATACTCCACAATACATGTACACAATAAGTAGAAACAGGGTACACAGGATACATGGAGTACGCACACTGCATGTTCTCCATGCAATGCACAAACAGGGATTTTACATGGATAGACAATATGCATTATATTATAATTATACAACACAATTCATTATATTCAAAATCTTCCTTTGGACAGCACATGGATGGCATCACACACACACACATATGCACACACATGCAGACACACGTGCACGCACACACACACGAACACATGCATACATGCACACATACTCGCACACGCACACGCACACACACACACACGCACGCATGCACACACACACACACACACGCACACACACACACACACACACACACACACATGCACACACGCACGCTAGCACGCACACACACACACACACACACACACACACACACACACACACACACACACACACACACATATATATATATATATATAAGTATATTGTATTATAATATATAGTACACATGCATATGAGCACACTCACTCTATAACATGTCCACACTCTTCTCAGTATTAGCAAACTCAGACAACTTTTGAGCTAACTTTGCAGTTAATCATGACTGTTTGCATGATAAGGGGCTCCATCTGTGGAGATGGAAGACATGCAATCAAAGGCTGAAACCAATTTAATTGTCATTTCATTATTGCCTATTGAAATTTTGACTAAATCTGTATTCCGGAGTATAAATTTGATTAGCATAATTCATATTTAAATATACATAATTATATATGTTTTTCCCAGTTTCGGCACATATTATTTAGGTCTTCCATGAAGCCTTCATGCTGTTGAGACTAAAGCAAATTCATTTACACATTGTCATATTAACTTGATGTAATGTCATGTATGTATGCAGTGCACCATTGAAGAGTGCAAACATACATACCAGTTTTAGCTTTCTCCCACTGAAGGCAGGTGTTACAGAGTGTCGAGTTAGCCTCCATTTGTCCTCAGCAGCAAACACCAAACCGTGGTATTTCTTTCCATCAGCTACCACTGGAGTTAAACTGCCATTTTCCTGAAAATGATGATAGCATGTAAGCTGCATTGAGTGCAGACAAGTCAGATGGTACGTGTATGTGCACACATAGACAAATCCACTCTTTAATGTAAGCATATACACATGCACATACACATACGCACGGACACATATATATACACAAACACACACTCATGGATGCATGCACGCATGCACACACACAATAAACACACAAAGATAAACACATAGGGTTCTCCCTGGGCAAGGATTATTTGAAGGCATAGTGCTCCACCCCTCTTCCAGTAACAGATAAGGGATGGTGGTTTTGCAGTGTGAAGACTTTGCAATCCACATAGTGATTCTAGTTCTGGGTGCATGCTCCAACTGGTGCCAGAAGTGAATTAATTATCACCTGAATGGCTTCACCACTAGGCATGAGCCAATTATGCACACATAATTTAATGAATAATAGGCACCTCTGTGAATCAGGAATAATTTGCAAATAATAGGGAACATTCTAAAATTTGTAGCACAAAATGGCCAATCAGGCCAACATAGGGCGCGTTTCCTCTCCCTTTAAATGGCTGTTTCTTTTCACAGCAGGAACTATTCCCTTAAGAATGCGTAAGACCACACAATTCATGCTGCAGTGAGTATAAATAATGTTGAGTCTTCTGTCTAAGTTGTCACAAATATGATTCTTCACAAGTGGGAAACTTTACCAATAAAGCTACAGTACATAGAACGTCATCTGAGGAAGGCATTGGAGCTGAATAATAGGGTGTGCAATTGAGAATAATAGGAGGAGTTTGGACGAATAATTGAATGAAATAATAGGACTAAGGTGGTACTTGGTGAATAATTGGCTCATGCCTATTCACCACAGATCCTTTGGGTGAAGCCACACAAGTCTATAGAAATGGCAGGAATAGCGCTCCTAGTCTTGTTCCCAGTCCCTCTTAATTCCGACTACCATTTTTTTTCCACTTCTCCACCCGAATAAAAACAGTGGGCCGAAGTGGGGCTGTGAACGAGACTATAGCGCTCCTAGTGTAAGGAATAGCAGCTATGTAAAGGTATAACACAGTACTTTGAAAGGATAGCGGAGCCCTATGCTTAGTATTGCTGCATGGGGAGAACCCTATAATATAGAGGTTTAGAACATTAAGTGATTGCTAATATAAACATACTCACAATTCTGTCCACAAACTTTTCAAACTCCTTAACAATGATTTCATTTATCATATCTGGATCACACACAACAAGATTCTGCTTCTGGGTGCCACTTACAGTAGCCTCTGGCTAAAGGTTCCCCAGGTTAAATAAGAATACCCTATACCCTACCCTAGTAACTAGCATAATATAGAATATAGAATGTTCTATATATAGCCCTATATAAGCTTGACTAGTAAGTGTGGCTGTGAAGGTTATTCTGCATGTCTCTGTAAATATATATTTCTGTACCTGATGCTGTAAATTACATATTATTGTTATCTGTGATCATAAAGTTGTGTAACTTCACAAACTTAACCCTTGAAAGCCAATATTGATGCAAATTTAAACCGCATAGTGCACATGCTTCCTTGGTTAGATGAATGGTATGCATGGGGGAATTCCCTTGCATTTTTGCATGAATTAGTTTACATGTATTTTGTACAGTATGAAACTCTTTGATGTGACACTCGATGGGACTTAAAAAGTGTTTGATTACGAGGTTGTCAGATTACAGAATGAGTATTAACCTGGTGACTGTATCTCATAAGTATATAGTCTTGTTCCAAGCCCACCACTTCCAATTCCAACAACATGGCCACAAAACTAAATGGAGGGCGGAAGTTGGGCTGGGAACGAGACTACCTCATAAGACTGTCGGATTAGTGGGAATGTCGGATTATAGTGTGTCAGATTATGGAGGTTTCTCTGTACTGTAGTCTGTGGTTGCTATAACAGTAGTTTATGAAGTTGTTGCTGTACAGTTGAACCTCGTTTACACGAAACTCATTGCTAGCATATATTTTGTGTTAAAGGACTTTTCTTGTTAATATAAGGAGTTTCACGTTAACGAGGTTTGATTGTATTATCACTGTCTACAGTCACTACATCATGTAGAATGCATTGGTAACTTTTACCTATTTTCCACCTATGTGCCCCACATAAAGACCTTATACCCATAGACACACTATGCATTGTATAGAGTGCCTATGTAAACATGACCTTGTTTAGCAACAAAGCCAGATGCTAACTTTTACAGGCAGTAGTGTCAGTGATAAATGCATGGTAGAAGTAGACTGCATGGGTCAGCCAGTCTGCTATGTCATCTATACAGCTGCATATGAAAGAACCATCATGTGATGGAATAGAATCTATATAATGTATATATGGACTCGGATTGTTCTTGGGTTATTGGGTCTGTCGTGTAAATTAAGATCTGCATGTCTGTCCTCCTCCCACAGCTATGTGTACCTTCCGATGACCTACTTTGAGAGGGTTGGTGTTCCTAGTCCAACACCTACCTCCTATCTCACAGGAAATGTGTCTGCATGAATTCCGTAAACATAAGGTGGGTGATGGAAAGCGTATAAGTAAAGACATAACTCCTGCATGTGTAGTTCATCATGTAACGATTTTCATTGTTTGGGGCTCTTCATCATAAAGACAGATCAGGGGCGGCGGCGCCGCTCCGGCCAGTCCGGCTATGGCCGGACCACTTTTTCGCAAAGACCTGATATTTTTTTCTTAAATTCGTTCTAATCCTTAGCTGAAATGATAGCCTTTCTTTATAATACTAAACCGGTCTGAATCTGCCATTTTATGACAACGTCACAACACGTCATTATCACGTTTTAGGAAGTGCGCGCGCGGCTTATAAATTTATTACGCTGAAACAGTGGCAATGGCCTCTAAGTTTTCTTATTGTTTACTGTTACAGTACTTTACGATTGTTATATTCTCACTTTTTATTCTTATTTTCACTAGTTTTGGGTTCCACTGTGATTTTTGTTTATATATTTTGAGACTATAAACATATCTTCTCGCTATGCTCCCAAAAATGCGCATCATATGGCCGGACCACCTTTTTAGACCCGACTCCCCCTCTGCAGATACACACATGTGCGTACTCGTGCACACGCACACACACACACACACACACACACACACACACTTGTACTTGTACTTGTATTACCACTGCCAACTTGCTGGCTATGTGGACCCCATTTAGGGGTTGAGCCATCAGGAAACACTAAGACCAATGGTTCTGCTGGCAACAGCCCCACTGATCCTAGCCCCACGATGACCCCCTAAGTGCAGGAGGGGATACTCATCTGTGGGCTTGCAAAACCCACGAGATGAGAAGAGATGAGGTACAGCCTGAGTGATGGCATCGATATATCCATCCTGGGCTCTGAGCTGCATGATTCCCCACCTCCAGCTTGGTGACTTTCAAGATGATAGTATATGGCAATACCAGTCACTTGACTGAAATAACACTAACACCTGAGGACAAAAGTACCCAAGAGTATTCTGTTTCCAGTGGCATATGGCTCTCAAGTACAATTAAACTTGGAGTCCTGAGCCGGAAAACCAAACTTTCGCACTTTAGAATGCCCAATCTGCTGGGTACAGTCAGGAACATTTGATTTAGCACTACTAATTAGGCTCCCAGACCAACTGTAGGACACACACACAGCACACTGTGACACACACACACACACACACACACACACACACACCACACACACAGGATAGGCATACACATGCAGGGCTAGACAGGAACAGAGCTACGATAACCACAGAGCTGGGTTGGAATGGGTGCATGCAGTGTGCAAATTCCTATAATATTCCGCGTAAGAGAACGTTGCGCAATGCCTAGGATAGATTTATGTAGTCTACGTAGACTCTCATAGCCAGACTTCTGCGCCTCCACATGCATGCAAGACGATTTCGCGTGCACCTCACGTGAGCACAGAACCCCACCCTGGTACGCCCTATGTTTTGAACTGGAGAGATGGCGAACAAGCGTTTGTTCGGATCTGGAGTTTTGTTCGTCCTGCTAATCGTGTCCGTGTCTGGTAAGTTTATTTTATCCAAGAGGAACACTATTCACCCGCGCAAATAAGTAGTGCGGCAATCATACAGTTCAATTGCAAAATTAGTGCTATTTATTGGAACTATACGTACGTATGGCCGTACACGTATCATGGAAGGGGAGGCGTAGATCGTTAACGATGTACTGTGGACTGCTCGTAAACGTATATCATCTAAAAAAGAAGCAAATCGGTCTATTACGTCCCCCGGGTTTAAAACGTTCGATCACGCAGTCTTGCGGAAATTCTATATATTCCGGGTTCTATCCAGTGGGGGCGGGGGAGCTTCCACCTCAAAAATTCCAACTGTAGTGCAAATTACTATAGAGAAGGCCCTACTTGTCCAAAGCGCCCTCAGATGCTAGTCTCGCGTGGCCAGCCCCTTTTTCCTGTTCTCTTCACTTCCGTTTCTTTTTCCCTCAAACGGAAGTGCAGAGAACAGGAAAAAGGGGCTGGCCACGCGAGACTACTCACCTTACAACCTCAAAACTCAAATTTTTCTAGGGGGAGCATACCCCAGACACTCCACCCCCCCCCCAGTTATACACCTATATATACCGTACCACATACGTATCTGCACCTCCTTACATCACTGCACTGCAAGTGTTTTATAGACATCTAGGATAACAGGTACATATGAACCTGCAATCATGTCTCGTGTGGCAGACATGCATTGTAATACTGATTCCAGAAGCTTCCCCCCCAAAAAAGTTAATTCCAGATATTGATCCATATATATCCCATTCTGAATTCACCGTTTATACCATCTGAACCCATGCATACTGCTTAATGTATTCCTAACCACCTATTTGTCCTCGCCCATGCATGGAGGAGTAGGAACCAACATGAAGTCAAATTTGGTTATAGGAAGTACCATCAAGGTTTTAGCTATGATAGGACTCAACTCCACTCTGTAGATACTACACTCTAGTGTTCTTACATCCAGCCAGAGCTGTTTTCAGCGTGGGGGGGACGTCGGGAAGAGAGCAAGGTCCCAGGTACTTGCTAACCATTTCTATAGATCTCCACCTGGGAAGCTGGCAAAGTGTATGCATGAGCTTTCTGCATAATACATAATACTATATTGTCAAGGACAAAATGGTGTATGCCTATTTGAACAATATATGACATGCCAGCTTGCACGCAGGATATAGTGATCCTTCAAGTTGTCTTCTTGATTTCTGTGTCTTTGTTTTCTTCCCCTGCAGGGCAGACCACCGACTTGTCCAAAAATGAATACATTGGCATTGCTGTTGGAGGTGCTGCATTTCTGACAATTGTTTGGACGTTCTTGTTCATCCCCTGTGGTATCTGCTGCTGCTGTGTCGTAATGCATCGCAGGAAGAGAGATGGCATCAACCAGCGCGTAGCGTACAACAACCTCTATGCAGATGGAAAACAGGTTACCTTTGTGAATAACTCTCATTCCAAAAATCCTGCCTACGGTAGTCCAGTTTATCAAGGAAGCAATTCGTACACTGCAGGAACTTCCAACACTTTCTCTACTTTTGTGCCAGCATACAGAGAGGCACCTGTGATTAATAGTCAAATTGGTTACACTAAAACGTCCTTCACTGTGCAACCAAACCAGATTAACCAAGTGATACAAGATGGACCACCTGTTACTGGACAAGTTAGCAGTTCGAGTATCTCACAGCCAGTGTACACGGCAACAGTTGGATCCAAAAGGGAAAGTATTGGCAGCTACAGTAACCCCACTTTTGCCAGTACCTCAGTGCGGACATCATTTGTGGCAGAACCAGGTGTGGAGTTAAGAAAGACCTCATTCGTGGCAGAACCAAGTACGACAACCACTGTCACCACCACCGAGGAAACCACCGAAGAAAGAACCGAAGAATATGAAACAGTGAAGACCGAATTCAGAAAGAGTATCATCAAAACGTAGTATGTTTCAGCAACTGCTGAATGTTTGCTATAGTCCTGCAATGCAAGGAAATTTACTATAACACTTACACTACAGTGTATCCCAAAATGATATATATAGCCATTCCAAAAGTGCATAGTACAATGATATGTATACAATAATATTATGTTGCCATAATTTTTGGTATAATATATTTATTATGGTATGCAATGAATGTATATATTAACTACATTCCTAATAGTGCATGTACGTTATTATGCTATTATATGTCGTATGTATGCAGCTAAAGTTGGTGCATGATTGTGTATAAGGCATGAAATGTCATACAAATTTGAAGTGAATGCAGTATGTGTGTGTGTGTGTGTGTGTGTGTGTGTGTGTGTGTGTGTGTGTACATGTGTGTGTATGTGTGTGTGTGTGTGTGTGTGTGTGTGTGTGTCTGTGTGTGTGTATGTGTGTGTGTGTGTCACTGTGTGTGTATGTACACATGCGTGTGTGCAGTGCGTGTGTTTTGCTCCCAAATGTTCCCATATTTAAAAACCTGACAATATTATGCTTATAAGCACTTGTGAAGACATGCAACCATTGAGGCAACTGATGATTTATATCTTCATCTACTTGGCTAGTGCTATCGGTAGATCTTCATCTACTTGGCCAGTGCTATCGGTAAATCTTCATCTACTTGGCCAGTGCTATCGGTAAATCTTCATCTACTTGGCCAGTGCTATCGGTAAATCTTCATCTACTTGGCTAGTGCTATCGGTAAATTAGCATCAGGTAAACTTATAATTATAGTTTGTGGTCTATATAATATACAAGTTAAACCATTTGAAACAATTAAACTCGCAAAACAACAAAGCCGTCACCCATGGGTATACAAAGGAAGTGAACACAATGTCATGTAAAACGCATATTATATCAAAAATACATATCCACACATATTATTATTATGCGCATAACAATATATTACTATATACAAATGACTAAGGAGGTAAAAACATGAGTTTGGTGGGGCTTAAAAACAGAAAAGATTGGTTTAGGCTGCAAAACCAGTTGAACTGTCAAGCACAGTACACGTAGAAGGAAGTAAAAAGACTCACTGAACAAAGGCACCAAAGGAGACAAAAGAACAAGATGCAGAAACATTCAAAAATTCTCTGATGAGAAGTAACTCTTGTCTAGAGATTGAAACCCAATTTCCACTCTCCCATCCTCTCCCACTCTGGCTGGGTAGATAGATGTTGACTTCCCTCCAAGATGCGGGCGGACTTGTTTGCCGGTTGAGAGCTCAAAACACCATTTGTGCCAAGGGCAGGTTACACGTGGAGGCTCTCCACACCCAATATCTTCTATGTCTCCCAAATGCAATGGCCCACCTAAGGATTAAGTATATACGTACGTATATGCATAGCACTAGGTAGAAAAAAGACACTATAGTTTAGAGTGTCTAGAGTGTTTATGGTAGATTACTTGAAAGTACACAATGTTGTACATATGTACATATGTACGTATGTGTAAAAGATGTACGTATACGTATGCATGATTGAGGATATAGAGCAAAATGTAGTGAGATTTGATGTAGTGAAGTTGACAGGCATATGTATACAGCAGGCTCTGGTTCATCCGACGACATCTGTTCCCCATAAATGTGTCAGATAAACCAGGTGTTGGACAAATCAGGTAGAATTGTGCACAGTTTAGTGATGGGATTCACAAAACAGTGTTGGATAAGTGAAGTTTCTGGATAAACCCGTATCGGATAAATCAGATGTGACTGTATATGTATGTATTTCTGCTTTTATAGATAAAATGAAGAAAATGTGGTTTGATAATATCATTTTGCTGATGACCATATGCAGTTTGAAAAGGTATTTATAACTACTTTAAGATTATCATAACTGTAACAGACAAACAAGTATGGGAGTACTCCTCTTGAGAGACCACCCTAAGGACCTGTGAAAGGTAGTCTTTTGAAGAGGTGGTCTCTGACAAGGGGGAGTTTATTAATATGGGACATAAGCACTATTTTATGTGACCAGCAAAGCTGGTCTTACATACAAAAGAGGTGGTCTTTTGCGAGGGTGGTCTCTCAAAAGGGGTATAATACTACTGTACCAATGTACGTACGTATGTACGTACATACATATGTATGCATGTATGCATGCACGCACATATTATACTGCTACGGGGAATAAAGACGGGAGGAAACCAAACACCATACGGCACTCACCAAGATGGGGACACTTCTCATCTATGGCATAGGCCTTTCCGTTGTAGAGAAACACGGCAAGTTTCCTTCCATTGACTGTGACCATTTTCCCTCTCTTTGGGTTACCGACAGGTGAGGAACTACTCTGATTGTGGCTGTAGAAGTCTACATTTGTTAAGAACAAGAAATCAATGGCATGCATAATGTAAACCCATTGTGATCTATAGCAAAATCTGATTAATTAGAACCTTCATTTTCCTGTAATAATACCATTAGATTAAGATGAGACTTTTCGTAGATAGTCTACTCCAGCCACAGCTATGAGAATGGCTTCTCTTTTGTACATTTACGCATCTTCAAGCCCAGCTACATAGACAGGTCAGAGTACCTGCGATAAGACTTGCCTATTGTTGTGCATCTGGTCTGGAATAGGGACATGTGTGCTGGTAACAGATTTTAGAGCTGAAACGAGCTGAAATGGATACCTTATACGCCAAACTGCATGAGCAAACCTTGCTCTGTACAGGTATATGTCTGCTACAACACATAAAAGAAGCTGGCTGCTGCTGGAGCGACGTGCAACAACCCCTGTTGGTACACCCCACCAATGACTATAGATAAAGGACCACATGTACATAGCGACACAAAACACAATAATTGCATGATGGCCGGTGTTCTTGGGAATCTTGCATCCTATGTAGGGAATTTGGCACCCTCCATGCATTTAGCTGGTTAGGGTTGGGTTCAGGGTAATGGACAATGTATGGAGGGGGTGCTAAATTCCCTACGATACCGGCTCGATCCACTATCTATGGTTTCGTCAGTCTACCAGATCAGACAATCATCCCCTGGCACCCTTGAACCAGGCCTACGTGGGTTTCTTCATGCACTATAAACGGTTTATGAATACATCGCTGCATACTTTAGTGAAGAAAGCTAGATTGACGAGGAAGGACCAAATACACTCGCGTTCCCACCCAGCTATCTTTCAAACAAAAGCATCAGGTTCTATATAGCGCTACAATAACGGAACGTACTATCTACATGCACTACGTACCTTCCACTTTCAAGTCCGTGGCCATTCGCAATGGGAACTCCTCGTTGTCCCATGGTACTTCTTTGTTATTGGACATGACATCTTCACTTCGCAGGAACTTCCGCAAACTTCCGGAGGCGTGGTCACCAGAACCGGAAATGACGACAAACTAACGCATCGTCACGCACAACGACCATGTACACAGTAACTACGAATTGTACAATCACGAGATAATAACTACCACTCAGTGAGGCTGCATATGCTTTTCTACCACTACAGCAGGCATAGGTTTTGCTACCGTCTTTCTTGCTTTTGCCTGTTTGTGATACTGCTTTGGCTCGGCAGCCTTCACTGAATTCCTCTGCAAGTTTCCTCCAATGCCGGCTCCCACTTGAGGTCTCAATGGTGCGTTCTCTGAAGAAAACTGCACATTAATGGACTGAGTGTGGCCAGAGTTGGCATCTCGATCAGTACTGCTGTCCTGCTCACTGGAAGTGTCCTCACTACTAAGCTGATGTAGTCCATCGCTTCCACCAACATTGACAGCATGTCCATTGTTCCTGCCCCTGCCTTCTCCACTGCCACTTTGGAACATTGTCATCGCCTCCATGTTCAGGGCACACACACCTCGCATGAATGCCTTCTTCATGTTCTCGGCAAACATGTCTCTCTCTTCCCTCATCTTCTGTACATCATTCCTGGCATCGTCTAGGCTTCGATGCATCTGAAGAAGTACATACATACGTACACAAATGTATCACAATGAACAGTACAGTGGGTCACACTACAGTACAGTGGGTCACACTACAGTACAGTGGGTCACAATACAGTACAGTGGTTCACAATACAGTACAGTGGTTCACAATACAGTACAGTGGGTCACAATACAGTACAGTGGGTCACACTACAGTACAGTGGTTCACAACACAGTACAGTGGGTCACACTACAGTACAGTGGGTCACAACACAGTACAGTGGTTCACAATATAGTACAGTGGGTCACAATACCATTGAATAACATCACATCAATGAGTGTGCAAGACTAGGTCCTGTCACTACAACAGCCAACTCAGACATAGCGAACACACTTAGTGCCTTCTTCAAGCCTAAGTTGTACAAGATTTGCCATCCCATGACACAAGACACAGGATGTGCAGCAAATACAATCACAGTTCACATCAACAAGCTCAGGGTTACATCCTGAGTGACTAAAGAAAAGGTTGGTTATGGTAAATCAGTGTTCTCTCCGGAAATAATTTCAGGCATGTTGAATATGAACATACAGGAATCATCTTATATGTACACACACGTATGTACGTATGTACATACAATGCATCACAAATTGTTTGCAGTTTCAGTTTTTGGCACTGGCATAATTTGTGTAAAACATAGACTTTACATAATCTATGAATGCATGCATGTTTTGTCCAACAAATACATATAGTTGTAGAAATTCTTTGACATGCTAGATCGATTTGGATAAGTTTTATCTTTGGACAGATACCGTAGAGCGGGAAATTTTCGCGAGGTAATATTTTCGCTATATTCGCGAATTGTACAGATTCGCGAAACTTTAACTGCGAAAATTTCGACAGATGCGCACTAAAGTCGGGAAAACAGCATGCTGTAACAAGATTCTCTAAAGAATGGAGCGTTAAACTCAGCGAAAAGCACGCTCCGAACTTGAAATGGTCTAGAAATGGACGCAAACGACTTGAAACGTAACAAAACGCAAATAAAAATCTTCACATCGCGAAAATAAAACTCGCGAAAATTACATTTTACTTCGATTCGCGAAAATTTATGCCGCGAAAATTTCCCGCTCTACGGTATACAGATGGTTCAATCAGTTTTTAGCTTTTTAGTTGTGTGTACCTGAAGAAGCCCAAGTGGGCGAAACGTTGTACAATTGAATGATTGTTGATGAAAATTGTGACATGCGTTATCTGTCCAAAGATAAAACTTATCCAAATTTACAAATACATAGTTGCAAATTTAGAAAAGAAGACATGTTGGACTGACATGCCTCAAGATACCTGGGGAAAACCCTGTTAAATTGCACATCCTGCTTGGGAAAGGAGATAATTAACATATGCATAGAACCCTTTGTACCAAGTTGTGATACCATTGCACTTACTGCATACAAATTCTGTACATACGTATGATGATTAATGTACGTATGTAAGTACACATGTACATACGTAACTTACAACGCTGAGCTTCTCTTCATAGTCATTGGTCAACTGAACACACACTTCCTCTGCTCTAGCCTGCACAAGGGAAGAGGGAGGAAGGATGTCACATCTTGCTACAGCAGGAGTGTATAGCCATATTGCACACACTGGCATGTACGTACAGACATCATCTGCACGCAGAGAACAAAGTACCAAGGGAATCAACTACACATACGTACACAAACCTGGCAGGCTTTCTCCACTCTCTGCTTCCACTTGGCCACCAGTATCCCGTGCCAGGCCAGCCACACCTTAAGCATCAAACGACGCCTGTAGTGCTTGTAAGCAATCTTTGAGACAAAGTTCTCCCTTTTCTCCTCACTGTGATGTAATTTCCACTGACTGAAGGAATGCTGTAATCCAACTTTGCTTTTCTTTGTAGGGAAAAAAAATGTATGAAACACAATAAAACACATATTATGTACATATGTACATATGTACGTACGTAGGTGCATATATACGTATGTACATATGTATGTACATTCTCTCATAATGTACGTAACACACAACATAGTGCAATGAAAAATATGCATTTGTACTTACGTACATACGTATGTATGTAGGTACACGCATGTACTTGATACTCTTGCAAAATGTACGTATGTACGTATGTACAAATGTATATGCAAATGTCAACAACTGCAAAGTAGAATTGTTTGCTACAGTACACAACTTGGCATTTTACCAACCTCAACACATACTGTATGTACCTATACGTACGTACGTATATGTACTTATTATGGAGTACGGTAGTACTCCATATGTAGGATTGACACGGAAAAAACATGGCCGCCATACATTAGCGCAAATTTTGTTTTCGTCTGAAAACTAACGATGCAGTACAGTTAGTAACATTTAAAAGTGATACTGGTACCTTTTGACACACTAGCTATAAGATGAAGTAGTTAAAACCCTTCGTAGGCCAAGTTCTTTAAAGAACTTTGCAATTTTTGACGAAAATGTATGGCTACGCAACACCAGTACCATTTTAAGATTATTCTTAGGCCACACAAAGTTAATAATATGTTTCTGGTCTTTGACATCTTTGACAATTGACCAGGCCACCAGGGTTTTTATTTTATTTTTCTTTCAATCTAGTCATTGAGAAAGGCATTTATGCAAATATATTCCTTATATCTGTGAACAGATGCTATTAATGCTAACAAGAATGTTGAATTGAAACAAGTTAAAAGATGATACAAACTTATACAGCACAATTAGATGGGGAGTGCATGTCTGTACGGAACCAGACAGCCACTAGTCTCAAAATAACACAATGGTTTCATATGTTCATGCTGAATGCACATGCTTTACTTGATAGATTACAATATTTTGGTCAGGGTTTGAACCCAGCATGCTAACTGACTATTCTTTTAAAAAATATATATTTTTCTTTCTTCACCAAAAAAATTGACCAGGAAGGGGACCAGAAACTTAAAATTAACTTTGCATAGCCTTATTCTTCTTCTTCTTCTTATTCTTCTCGTCGTTTTTTCGAACTGGGCTACAGGTCGCCACGAAGGGTCCAGAGGTCTCATCTTTCGCCAGTGAGCTCTGATTGTTAGCGCGAAGTGCCTTTTGTAGGTTTTGAAGCAATACCTACACTTCTAAAGCGAGAAAAAATTTAATAGGCAAATCCCATACATTCGCTGGATCAGCCATTTTCGGATCGGCGAAATGGCTACGCGAGACTAGACATACGCGTACGTGCACAAGGTCTGCACTTCGATGATCGTCGACTTCAGCGCTCTTTTCGTTCGATCATTTGTTTCTAGATGGGTACATTGATATTACTCAGGTAACTGCATAGATTTCTAGTTTCTTTATCTTACAAGATTTGATCGTGTTCCTTCTCAACTGCAGTGGAAACCTATTCAAGCAACCGTTTCGCTATAAAAGGAAAAAGACGCACGAACAAGGGTGTATAAAAACCATTTAAAAATGGTACAAGGATGTAGGATTGACACAGGATTGTGCAAAAAGCCATTATCAAAAAAGGATTCTCTAAAAACACTTGGAACAAGGTTAAGTTGCAAAACCGGTACAGGGCTAGGTGGGCAAAGGGCAAGACAGGCATAGGGCTAGACGAGCATAGGGCTACACATGCATGAGGCTAGATGGGTATAGGGCTAGACAGAGTTTAATTGGACTGAGTGCACACTGTGCAAATTCCTACATCCCGCAGCACATATGTACTGTATAATGTGCTGCACATGCGGGATGTAGGAATTTGCACAGTGTGCACTCAGTCCAATTAAACTCTGTCTAGCCCTATACCCATCTAGCCTCATGCATGTGTAGCCCTATGCTCGTCTAGCCCTATGCCTGTCTTGCCCTTTGCCTACCTAGCCCTGTACCGGTTTTGCAACTTAACCTTGTTCCAAGTGTTTTTAGAGAATCCTTTTTTGATAATGGCTTTTTGCACAATCCTGTGTCAATCCTACATCATTGTACCATTTTTGAATGGTTTTTATACACCCTTTAACTACCCAAGGGACTTTATCACTGAGGGGCAAGCAGTGTTAGAAATAAGAAATAGATAGTGTTTGGACAAACGTCCTAGCACTATCATTTTGGATCGGACAATTTATGGAATAGATACACATATGCTACAGTAAACATGCATAGCACAGAGTTGCATCACTTTCATCCCTACAGCTGTTAGTTAAAATAACATACAGTACTAACATCACTCTCTGCACACGTGAAGTGAACATTTGTTTGGTTAGTGCTCCGCGAAATGTCTGACCCAAAGTTTTTGGGTCGGACAAAATGTCAAAATGGTCAGACAATGTCTGAATGCTGACCATTAGTTCTAACACTAGGCAAGCCCCCCACCCAAACATTCAAGCACCAATGCTAACATGCACACTAACCTGTTTTTGTAGTACGCCTGAAAGTTTGGAAATGACTTGGTCCTTCTTTTCAATGCCTTGCTCATAAGTAGCTACTAGATCTCTGAGCCTTTCCAGCTCACACTGCAGTTGGTGAACCTCATACTGATTCCTAGTGTATACAGACATACACGTACATGTACATTAATACAACAAACTGTAGTTGGGACAATATGCACAAATCCATATGCACGCGGTAATGATGTACGTAAGATAGTGCACACCTTACGTATATATGTACATACATACGTACATGCATATTCATACATACAGTATGGGTATGTATGTACCTATGTATGTATGTATATACGTATACTGTATGTATATATACACGCACTTTGTAGATTTTTTAAACTTTGTAGCTGATAAAAAATCAATTTGAACACATGTTGAAAATTTTGTAATGTACAGTACACTGTATGCACACATGCATAAAGTACGTATGTATGTATGTACGTACGTAGATATACGTACGTAAAACAGCAATGTCGGAGTACATGAACTGCCTTACGTACGTATATGGAAGGCTAGACATGTGTACATATGTACAGACATGGAGGCTGCTGCACTGCCTGCTAAGATGAGCATTTTGATCAATGTATGCGTACTTTCTGCATTAACGCACTAACATGCATATGTACAAGATCCATAGATAGACATCCTATTGTGTACACACACATGCATGCACACACACACACACACACACACACACACACACACACACACACACACACACACACACACACACACAAACACACACGCACTCACCTGGCTTTCTCATGTTCCATTTCCTGTCTCATTTGCTCCCTTAATCTCAACAGACTTTGAGCAAATTCAGCCTAGAGAGGCAGGTTATCTAAATGTAACTAACAAGCATACACAGATACATGTACATGTGTAGTTCACATATTATGTACGTGTGTACGTACGTATGTACGTACTTTACTGACATGGTCGTGGGGTATTTTGTCCACTCCGTATTGGATCTACTAGGCCTAATATGGCATACTGGTTCAGCTGGACCTAAAACGGAAGATTGGTTTCATTGGCTGGATCTAAAACGACTACTACATGCATGCCTGTAAGTACTAGTTACGTACTACACGCCCACGAGGGAGTATCGAATTCGATACTCCTGAGAGACGGGCATGTAGTAACTAGCATATTGCCGAATAAATGCTCTGACAAATTCGCTGGCATCTTGGGTGAGCCGTTGAAGTATTTACCACTTCAAATAGCTTCAAAATCAATGTGATTAATATCGAAGTACGTACATTAACAAGCCTTTCTTTAACCGTAGATGGAGGTTTAACGAAAAAAGTCAAATACTGTATGCGCCCTGGGTCTCTTGTAGTTTATTCCCAGGTGGTAAATTCGTTACTGCCTTGGCAGTGCCTTTGATGTATGATATCATCATGCGATAACATTCAGGTACACACTCCAATAAGCTATAGCAATACCAGTATCAGTATGATTAGTGCCCTGGAGAACCATTTAGCCAGGAGGCTGTCCTGCAGAGATTCCCACAATAAAAACAAAGAACACAGTCAAAATAAAACATACGCACTATGTGCATATACATCTATTACATCAATAATTTGGCTTGCTAGACTGTTACAGGTATGTATCCACTGACAGGAAAGCGCACTAGTGGAGATTGTCTAAGAATGCATAAAATAAACATGTAATAGTTGTATCCTGCCTTGGTGTGCTAAAGCAGCCATAAAGTGCTAATTGATTGACCGAGGGCGCAGCCCGAGGTCAATCAATTTGCACTTTATGCTGCTGTAGCACACCAAAGCAGGATACAACTATTATGTGTCATGGTGAAGCGGGAAACTTTCGTGGAAGAAAACCTTTGCGAATTTCGCGAACAAGAGAGGATTCGCAAAATTTTTATTCATGAAAGTCAAAAAGGATTGAAGCGTCGTTGTGCGTTATTCAGTACATAGACGCTATCGAGGACGTTATGTAACCAGTTTTGTTCGTGCTAAGCCTTTTATTTGAAGATGTACTCGGTTGTAATGCTTAGTCGTACAGCTTATGGCTGCTATGGATTGCTTCAAGTACTTTCGACCTTCTAAACCGACACTACCGGTTCTCTCTGTTTATACAGTATCTTCATCAGATTCTACGATTACAACTGCAGACAAGGAGATAAGGCAACTTCCCAGAGCTCCTTGTAGGCACAATAGCCTCGCACGATAGTTTCCAGTACGTAGGTCACGCGTAAGCATGTGTGTTTCCACACACGTGGAAACACACATGCTTTGATATGGCCACGTACACAATGGTTGCCTTACCAATCCGTGAAAGTTTTCTTCCTTATAGAATTTCTTTTGGACGATTTGCAAAATTTGTCTTTTTAGACGATTCGCGAAAATTTCCCGCTATACGGCAAAACACTGCAAATGTGACAATTGACAACTACTAATTAATGAGGCATGAATGGGTTTTGACTGGCAGGAGATTGACAAGACCCTTGACCTGTGCTACATCAGAGTAGCAGGGCTACATCGTGAATGTAAGCCCGCGGTACTCTTTGATCCACCCAACTTTCGCCCCCGCACCATGACACATGTATGTATGTACAAAGACAGAAGTTGGTGTATTTACTACACTACACAAAAACTGAGGAACACCTAAAGCATGGTACTAATGTACGTACATACATACTTGTACGCATGTACGTATGCATGTATAAGCAAGGGACAGTACATAGAACAAAACATAGGGCTCACCAGTATGTTTCTCTTCATGTCTGTACACCACATGTCAAGTTGCATCTCAAGGTGTACCAGTTCTGGGTCCCTCGGTGGCTCACTCACTACCTGCGATGGCTCCAGCAATGAAGCACTGACTAGTGGACGTCGAGGTACGCTCTCCCTAAGACTGTCATCCTCCTCCTCCTGACCATGTACATCGATGTCCCTGTGCAACTGGGTCACTTCAACCTGCTCCTCACCTCCAGATGGTTCCTCAGGCGTGGACAAGGTCTCTGAGCTACTCAGCATTCTCACAACTACGTACGTAGGCACAAAAGTATACAAAGCATGGTTCCATTAACCAAGCTCTGATGTACAAAGCAAAATTCGAGAATAGCATGGCAGGTCCTAGTCCAGCCACTAGGGAGAGGAAAAGTACGGGGCTAGCGGCTAGACTAGGCAGGTCCCCCCTCCCACTTGTATGCACATATACGTACATAGCCTACATATGTACGTATGTCTGAAACCATGATCTCCAATGATACGTACAGTCCAGGGCTGAAGTGCACACCTTATACAAGTCTGATACCCAGACCCTCCTGCCGTTTGTCATTTATTCTACTTAACAACAGCAAGGGCGGCATAAAATGGCGGCGGGCAAGGATGGTCTAGGTACAAGACTAACCTTATACAGTGAGACTTGCTGGGGGGGGGGGGAGGTCCATTATTATTGCCAAAGTATGTACACTAAATCACAGAAATTACAGCATGTGATAATTATAGGAAGGAAGTTCTACTCGAGGTTTAAACATACATACATACCTCAGAGGGGACACAAAATCAGTACTATCAGGGTTGGTTCATGTACATATGGCAGGTATACACAGGGACGTAAACGTTCCGTACATACCTCAAAGGGGATGCAAAATCAGTACTATCAGGGTTTGTTCACGTACGCACGAGATGTATACACAGGGACAGAATGAGTATTACTTTATACGTACACACTTTCCAGGAGTATGCACTAAACCAGGTACTTACTAAGCAAATGATAATGGATGTATAAATCATGGTACAGAGATAAGCTTACTTTCTGTACCGTCAAGGTCTTGGGTCGTTAAAGTTGCATCATGAGGTCGTGTGGCTTTCGTCACCGTACGTGCTTCACTGACAATAGAAGCCTCCGGCTTTTTAAGAGCTGCTCTTCCGCCGATACTTTTCTCTATGATGGGCGTTACTACGGCATACTTCAAGAGGTCCTCGTATTCTTCCTTTAAAGATGAAGACACGGAACTCCCTGGACTGTCTGAGGGTATTTCAGGAGTAGAGTTCCGAGAATCAGTGGTCGTGGAAGCCATTTTAGATTTTTGGCGCCTTTGATGATGCCTTGGTAACAAACAAGGGGTTTTCCCACAAGAAGGCCATTTATGTCTGAAACGAGGACTGAAACTCTTCTCGATAATTTTCTGCTCGGCCTCTTAAGTTACCTAGGTAATGTGCGCTTAATTTATTGCTTATTTTACCTTTTAATGATTTTTCGTTCGTTCTTTGTGGTTTCTACGTAGACTCCAACGAGCACGTGCATTTGGTGCGATGTCGTACCAAAAGAGCCGCTCGTGACGAAGATATCCGACTGTGGGAGCAGGTGGGAGTGACAGACTGACGACTTTTGACATGCGTGCTGCACGAAGCTCAAATCACTCTTGATGTACCGTAATCAAATTTACATTGAATGTGCTACAGTGAACATGACTTGTCCCCCATTCGTACCAGCCTCGGGTTGAAGGGGTAACTACCATACTAGCATAACCTAGCATAATCTAACCATAGACACTATGTACTACGTTACGTGGTATATGGTGTCTATGATTCAACTAACACGAATTGCTTGTGTCAGACTCTTCTATCTTGTTTATCTTCCATGACAACAGAAGCACCTGAGGAAACTCCCAGACGACTTGAGGCAGTTTTATCGGACCTTTGACGGTTTTTCAGTTGAATGGGATGTCAAAATCAAAGGTGATCACAATTTATGATAATGTTTGCTATTCCTTCATTGGTTTGAGTTGTGTATGAAAACCAAGTGACTTGCCTAACACCATTTACCTAGTTCTCCGCAGGATAGAATTCAGTGGTAGTCTTGTATGAGACTAATGGAATGGTTGAGTGGAGGTAATTCAAACCTACTGTTTGGCCAGCCTTTTTGTTTTGAGACTGGTTATAATCTACATAGATACGTATCAGGTATCATCATTTAGACTGGGGGGGGGGGGGGGGGGGGCTTTAGCCATAGACTATTCCTACAGGCACCCGGTAAACAAATAAATGACATATAGATTCCAAAATCAAACTCTCATTTTGGTAACTCATGAAATGATGAAAAGAAACACACAGTATAGAATAGTAGTGCACCACATTACTAGAGGGGTATGTACATACGTACGCATGTAAGAAGAATCCTATTGCACTAAATAGAGGTTTTCCCTCCTCTTGTTTCCACATCCAATGGTGGAAAGGAAATGGAGACTCATGCAGACTTTTATCCCTTGGTCAATTCAGATGCTGCAGTCCATCTTGGTCGAATTGCCATTTCCCCCCTGTCACAACTCAATGAACTCAACGATGAAGATGTGAAAGCGCTGCTATCCTCCAGTCAGGTTAGGGATACCCCCACCCCCGATCCACCCCCAGGTGAGAGCAAGGAGACGGTCCACTCGATGTACACTCTGGACAGCTGTGACTGCTGTGGAGTCACGTGTATTGCTTTTGGAGACGACGGCAAGCGTGAATCAAAAGGTGAGCATTTTCCATAGGTTCTTGTACGTAGATATGTAGTACTGTAGACCTCTCCAATCTGCCCTGTTGCAGTAGTTTTGGTCCGCGTGGGCACTCCTGAAATACAAACTCTAACGGTCAAGGCATTTAGGGTTAGGGTTGGTTATGGTTTAGTATCAATACATGTCCACCCAGACCAAGTTACTGGCCAGACCAAATTTACCATGACACCCCCCTCCTATAATCCACCAACCCCCGCTAATCCACCCTAGTTTCTAAAGAACAAATTAAAATGCATGCACTGAGTGCAATCTTGTTCATCCACTAACCCTGCTAATCCACCATAAAACTGACATTCCCAATTGTGGCAGACTAGAGAGGTTTCACAGTATACGTACGTACATGCGCATACCGTGAAGCTTTACTCCTGATATACATCAGGAGTAAGTGTACAGCACCTTTGTATGGATGTATGTTGATTTCTTGTTTACATATGCCTTGAAAATCATCAAGCATTATGGTTTATTTTTGAATTTTTCATGTGATGTAGTGTGTGTGTGTGTTGTGTGTATGTGTGTGTGTGTGTGTGTGTGTGTGTGTGTGTGTGTGTGTGTGTGTGTGTGTGTGTGTGTGTGTGTGTGTGTGTGTGTGTGTTGTGTGTGTGTGTGTGTGTGTGTGTGTGTGTGTGTGTGTGTGTGTGTGTGTGTGTGTGTGTGTGTGTGTGTGTGTGTGTTGGTTGGTTGCTGTGGTTATACATACAGTATGTGTACTTACGTATGTATGTAGGTATTTGTATCCATCTATACAGATTTTTAATGTCTTCACTACTGGTTCAGTATTATTCCCATATACGTACCTCTCCTACGCACAGGCTACTCCATTCGC
>CAUJGJ010000069.1:48200-60700 GCA_963170055.1 Halisarca cf. caerulea | reverse complement strand
CAAAACTGGGTAATCATTCATCAATATTGTGACCATTCCAATATAGGGAACGTACCTGCAGATACAACAGGTGTGCATGGATACATTGCGGATATATAGCATTGGGTTAGAGGGGTGTCTGCAATTCAGGGGTCTGGGTTAGAGGGGTGTCTGCAATTCAGGGGTCTGGGTTAGAGGGGTGTCTGCAATTCAGGGGTCTGGATTTGAGGGGTGTCTGCAATTCAGGGGTCTGGATTAGAAGGGTGTCTGCAATTCAGGGGTCTGGATTTGAGGGGTGTCTGCAATTCAGGGGTCTGGATTAGAAGGGTGTCTGCAATTCAGGGGTCTGGATTAGAGGGGTGTCTGCAATTCAGGGGTCTGGATTATAGGGTTCCAGAGTATTAAGTACATTTGTACATATGTACAAGCGATACACTGTTTCCCCTCATCCACACAGGCAACATCGAGTGTGTGAGAGAACGTACCCTCTGGCTCTTCCAACTACTTCGTGCCGTCTCACCCATAGCTGACCTCTGGCATACAGTCCTCTGTCATCTACCGAATTGTTGTCACCTTTTGTGAGCAGTTTAACATCACCCGTGGCACTGGTCAGAAAGCAGACAATAAATACACAGTAAACTCGATATAAAGAAATGTCTTCCGGTGAATATCTACACACAATACATTATTTTATGTGACACGGAGAGTGTTCCACTATGATAGTGTAACCGGCTATAAAGAGCTTCTGATATGGTGAAGAATTTTCAGTGTTCAATTCACTCCCCTGGCCCCCTTCACCTTTAGGGAGTGGGGCCCAATATCCCACATGTGTCTAACATAATGCTGTATAAATGCTACATCTAGAACCTTCCAGCCCCCTCACTTGTGTGAGCCTTCCTACTCCCCTGTTGAGGGAATATCCAAGAGTAAGATAACCGACAATGAACAGGAGCCTTCAAAAGATGGAATATTCCAAATACGTACCTACTAGTACGTACGTATGAGAATTATTTCTTAACCCAGCAGGTAGGTATGCATGTACATGCGGCTGAAGGCCAATGAGGGGTCCTACAGTGGAACCTCTGATAGTGGACTCTCCCAAACAAGAACACAGTACAATAAATCTCTCTAGTAAGGACACAGCTTGAGGTTCCAAATAACTCCTCCCTACAGTTCTACTACATTGTGAACCTCTCAGAGGAGAGAACCCCCTTGCAGACAACAAATAGAGCTGTCCCAAGGTGTCCGTTATTCGGAGGTCCACCATACTCACTTCTGGTGAACTTTCAGGACTCGATGAACTATGGGTATATCTCGGCCTTCAATCTTGAATACAACTATTTCACCAATAGTGATGGGATCGTCCTGGTAGTTTGTTAGGAAGAGGAGGTCACCTCTAAAGAAAGCTGGCTCCATGCTGCCACTGGAGGGCAAGTAAACAGGGTAGTAAACAACGAAGATAACAAGGATGATAACAGGAAGAAACAAGGATGATAGACAGGAAGGATAAACAAGGATAATAAACAGGAAGGGAAAATGAGGATAATAAAAAACAAGAAGATAAACAAGGAGGATAAACAGAAAGATAAACAAGGATTATAAACAAGATAAGCACGGACTGTAAACAAGGATAGGAAGATAAACAAGAACAGTGACTAACAAAGACGACAAACAAGGAGGATACACAATGATACACAAACAAGTTTCCTGTAAAGACATAGGCCAAAAAAGTTTGAAAGAACAAAAACACATGATGGTTTCATTAGAACCTACATACGTATTATGTACACATTACAAATGGCCCAACCCCCAAGTTTACACACAGACAAATCTGGACTATATGGTTCAGTGGGTTTAGATGTGCTAAACTAGTTACATACATAGCTAAGAAGTAGAAGAATGACAACATACGTATGGAAATACCACAGCCAGTTAAGCAAAGTTCATAAACAGCAGAAAAATAGTACATAGATAATTCCATATTTCGTCATAACTACGTATATAGAATAGGTTCCCTGTTAGCCACATGGTTCATAAGGAGGCTTCACTGACCGGTTGCAAAATGGAAATAAGCAGGCCAAATTTTTTTTTGACTGTAGCAAATTAACTATCAGACACAAACATGGTTAAACAGCAGACACAAACATGGTTAAACAGCAGACGCAAACATGGTTAAACAGCGGACACAAACATGGTTAAACAGCAGACGCAAACATGGTTAAACAGCAGACGCAAACATGGTTAAACAGCAGACGTAAACACGGTTAAACAGCAGATGTAAACATGGTTAAACAGCAGACGTAAACATGGTTAAACAGCAGACGTAAACATGGTTAAACAGCAGACGTAAACATGGTTAAACAGCAGACGTAAACATGGTTAAACAGCAGACGTAAACATGGTTAAACAGCAGACGCAAACATGGTTAAACAGCAGACGCAAACATGGTTAAACAGCAGACGCAAACATGGTTAAACAGCAGACGTAAACATAGTTAAACAGCAGACGTAAACATGGTTAAACAGCAGACGTAAACACGGTTAAACAGCAGATGTAAACATGGTTAAACAGCAGACGTGAACATGGCTAAACAGCAGATGTAAACATGGTTAAACAGCAGACGCAAACACACCTTAGTACAACGACAATCGGACTTTCACTGGCCGTCAACACAATCAGCCCTTTCCATATCATCAGAGCAGATGACACGATCATGGCAAAATTTAGTGCCTGATAGTAGGTCTGGTGAAAACAGAAGCAACACACGCCCACATGATACAGATAGGTAGGTAGATAAGTACTATGTATATGTAGATTATACAGTCAAACCTCTTCACAACAACACCACTGGTTCCACTACAACATGCTGCTATAACCAAGTTGTTGTTGAAACCAGTACATTTTGTACGGAGACCAGTTAAGCAGTTCCCAACTTGTGTATTGTTGCAGAGAGAGTGATGTTGTATCAAGTGACTTTGTAAGAGGTTTGACTGTACACCGTACAATATTTGTGCACACACCAAGCAAGTCATAACGTTACAAAAAACAATGCATATCAAGTCAAGTATCAAGAGTAGGGTAAAATGGGATAATTTGGGACAGCCGGTCAAAAGCAGTGTTAACCACAAGCTACACACTGTCACATTAGCTCTTGTCAGCGTTGTCTCCATGAATTGGGAGTTCAGCAGTAGCAAGCATGGCAGGACAGCTTAACCATAGCAGAAGTAAAGGCCCTGTCTCAAATTACCCCAGTGTGCCAAACTACCCTGCCCTACCCTAAAACATCCATCTAAATTCAACACAAAGCATTGGTAGGACCATTGATGTTCCATCACAGATCTACAACCATAGGTAGTCAAGAGCACAGATACTCAATGTTGGGACGAGTACAATGGATCCTAATAGGTTGTTGTCTATTCATCTGGACAAATTATGCACGTCAATTTGTTGGCAAAATAATTGTAACGTTTCGCCCTCTTGGGCTTCTTCAGGCCAAGAGGGCGAAACGTTGCAATTATTTTACCAACAAATTGACATGTGCAATTTGTCCAGATAAATAGACAACAATCTATTAATGCTCAGCATGTCCACTAACTTCCATCAACGTACAATGGAACTCCTCTAATCCAACCCCTGTGTTACGAACACCCCTCTAATCCAAACCCCTGTGTTACGAACACCCCTCTAATCCAACCCCTGTGTTACGAACACCCCTCTAATCCGAACCTCTGTGTTACGAACACCCCTCTAATCCAACCCCTGTGTTACGAACAGCCCCCTAATCCAAACCCCTGTGTTACGAACTCCCCTCTAATCCAAACCTCTGTGTTACGAACACCCCTCTAATCCAACCCCCTGTGTTACAAACACCCCTCTAATCCAACCCCTGTGTTACGAACAGCCCTCTAATCCAAACCCCTGTGTTACGAACTCCCCTCTAATCCAAACCCCTGTGTTATGAACACCCCTCTAATAAGGACACATGGCACTGAAACCAAATGATTCAACATGCTTTCCAACAGTACATCTCCAACCCCTAAAACAGGGATGCTTCAAATCATCTATGCTTCAATAATCAGGACAGTCCCAAGGTATCCGGAATAGAGGGGTTCCGTTGTATTATAGATAATATATACATGTATATGATATCTATGGTCTCCAACTATAACAGGAATGGAGTTTTGTTATAGTCGGATGAGCTCTCCAGCGGAGAATCTTTGATTTGAGTAATAATGGTCATAGACACTCTATACTGTACAAACAACAGTGTATGCTAAAATCTGACGAGTCAACGAAGGAGAACCAATATGTGATGTATTTAGTGGGTAAAAGCGTTGCAAACATAGAAAGGATGCATTATACCGTACAGCTGTAGATTATAGTCGAACCAACGCATGCCAATATCCAGCCAAGAAGTCGACGAAGACACAATATTGTTGTGGTTGCAATTGGTTTCCCAACTAATCGCTCTGTTATACTATCAAGTAATGTGCAAACTCCGTGGTATCTAAGGGCATCTCGGCTTACCTGCCTCTTGTTCATTCGTTTGATGTCTTCGAACATCTTTCCTGTTCTTGCGGGAAAGCTCCGATTACGCAACCCTATATAAAACGTCTTCAAACGCATGTTGACGCAAACGGTGGATACTGGTAAACCTGTAGTCTAGCTGGCTAGACTACAGCAAACCTTGTTATACCAGAATTTAAATCTATAATCCTGCAAATGATGCAATAACCAACAAATTAAAGGCATACAGCCTAAATAAATTAATACTCAAAATAAATCATAGTTAGAACTTTTCCTTCATTCGTATAACTTCTCCATTGGGAGAACTGATAATTTTCGTAGAAGATCCTCCGCATATTGTGCATGTACACCAAGATATTCTGCATTTTCTGGATTTGCCAACGTGCTCATTCGACTGTTCACCAAGCTCTGAATGAGTCGTGCCTTCACAACACACGGCAACAGTTTCAGTTCGGAATGAGGAAGTCTCAACTCACTCAGATACCCTCGCACCACCTGCATTGCATCCTTCAGAGGGTCCTCCTTGTTGACCATGGTGTAATAGAGAGAACTACCGAGATCGAACACACATGGTCCGTACAAGGCGTCGGAAAAGTCAATCACAGACAAGTGTGGAATGTTGTGTGCTTGTGAAGACACCAATACATTCTGATCGTTGTAATCTGTATGCAGAATTGTGCTCGTCAGTTCTGGAATAACAGGCATAATGGTGCTCTCAAACTCATCAATACATTTCTCAATGAGCTGTCTTGTCTCACAGCTGAACTGACACAAGTCCAAGTTGTTTCGGTGGCTAGGGAAGAAGGCCAAGTTCCACAACTCAAGCCTCCTCTGCTGAATTGCTTTCATTGACGAGGACTGCAGGCAGACACAAATGCACATAACAATAAAAGTATATAATATTATTATAATATTAGTTACTGTTACAGTAATTATAGTAGTATTACTGAGTCAGACACAAATAGACAATAAGTACACATGTCATGGCTATATTGAAACAAGGGAGAAATTAAAATTACTAACACAAGAGTCAATGAATACATGTATACTGACACAAGGGGGTAATAAATACATACTGACACAATAGTAAACAGTTACATTTATACTGAAATAAGGGGGCAATAAATACATTATGACACTCAGTCTGACACAATTTATGTAAAACAGGCAATAAATACATGGCATTGTTCATATTGACAAAGCCAGGAGAGGTAAAGACTGGCATGGCTCAAGGGGTAGTTTCGGGTTGGAAGTGAATCAAGAAATATTTATTCATGAAACTCATATGAACCACAGATTTCTTTTACCATGAATAATTCAAACTATAAGTCTTTTAGAATCCACAAAAATTACCGCACAGAAATACCCTCTATTTGGTATCTGTGATGTACATGACTACACTGTGATTTGTTCATGTATCAGTTCAGACAAACCAGGTGTAACTAGGCAAAATTGGCATAATAATTGACACAATTTGGAGACGGGGATTCACAACTGAACATTGGATTAAAAGTTTAACTAAGTGTGGGTGCATAATTTTTACTTTCGGCACTTTTTAATTAACAGTCAATCTATAGAAACAATGGTTAGGGTGAACCATACCACAATATAGTCTCGGTCCCAAACCGATCCGCCCTATTTTTCTATATGGACCGGTCTGGGACCGAGACTAACCACAATAGACCCTCCTACCACTCACCCATTTCATGGCAATGCGGTTCATTTCCCCTAGAACTTGTCCGAGCTTATAGTACACCTCTGGACTCTTAGGCGTATAGTTGACAAGCAAATCTCCTTCGATAAATTCCAAGACGGATAAATTATACTTCTCTTGAGTAGACTGATCACCTGTTATCTCGGAGACGGCCAATACCTTGCACAGTTTACCCGTTCTCGACTGTACAGGCTTTGGGCAACTTATGCCGCCCTCGTTGAGGAAGAGCATAATTTGAGCTATTTCTTCATGTAACCTTGGATGGTCAAGCGGAGATATTTTAAGAACTTTGAAAACAAACTGATCGCTAAGTGAAGAATTAGGCGTCTCGTGTCTTGCGTCCGTTTCAAGGGTCCCTCTAAGATAGTAGTTTCGACCCTCATAGCTAGGGAATTCCTTGAAGGACAGCGGGTCTAGTTTACGAAATGGAAAATAAGCTGTCACACTTTTTACAATTTGTTCAGCTGTGAAGAGAGGTAGACGAGCAGTCATGCTGTACTCGTGCTGTACTGATCGATGGTCCGTAGCTAGTCTCGCGTAGCCAGACCCTAAACTGGGCTCCCTGAAATACTGAATGTCGCCTACGTGACTTCGCACATGCAGAAGGATCAAAGATCGCTATCGCCACCTCAAATCCTGAACACCTATCCAATATTACACTAGATAAGTCATGATCATTAATTCTCACTCTCCAAATCAGACCATTACCTGCAGCTGACCTCCTGTGATTGTAATCACTGTCCCACACCTCCCCCAACCAAACCAGCACATCAAACTCTTTGGCTATACTCTTGTACCAACACTCGTGGTCTCCTCGACCATTTAACATCTGATTCAATAGTTATGTATCCCTCCAATTCAGTATCTTCTTCTGTCAATGCAGTTTGGATGCATGTCAAAGATGTAATCATTCATGGCCCAATCTGGGCCAGATCACACCCCATATGTCACCGTTTCATGTCACACCACTCCCCCAAATGGTTTGATTCTAATATCTGCCACAAGCTCAAATGTATCCGCACCCTACGTCACAAGGTCAAGGCTAGTCCTACCCCTACCGATTAAACAAACTCACAAGCAAGAAATCCGAGTTACAAACACGACATGGAAATAACCAAACAGACCTATAGAACACAGGCTACAGCTCATAGCCTTAGCAAGCCCAAAGCCCTACTCACTTATGTACATCAAATCTAGCTGTATCTGCTAATACATAACTCCATTCTTTGTTCCATGGTTGCTGTCAATGCCGACCAACCTGCATGTATCATCATCCTCCCTTGAAATAGCCAACTCATTCAAGTTCAACAATTAATAGAATTTACTTCCACTCTATTCACATGGCATTGCAAAGATTGATTTTGTTCTCCCCACAATGGATCAACTCTCAACACCAACAAATCAACTCCACGCTAGCTATTAACATTACCACTGAAGAAATCCACTATGCTATTTCATCACTCGCAACTCCAAAGCATATGGCTGTGACAACATTGGCCCCACTTAATCAATTAAGCTCTGTGCCCCTACACCTTTACCATTCCTCACAAACCTCTATATAATCAACGTATCTCCTCTTCTTTAATTCCCAATGAGTGGAAGATCGACAAATATTTAAATCACTCCCATACTCAAAACTCTAGCCATAAAGACGTAGGAAGCAACTTAGAAGTGGGTGTGCTTATATTACTTGAACTCATTGACCAATCAATTTTATATATACGTATATACACATATACTATGAGGTTTCACTGTTAGAGTACTAAAGAAGTACACGGGGTCTGCTAAGCATCTGGGGATAACATTGTTCCATATAACTTGAATGACAACCATCTCATGTCCACACAGACACAGAGTCTGACCCACTTCATCATGCCAACAATCAATGTGCACTGGCCCTCTGAGTTTAATTTGAATAACGATGCATTTATAAATAAACACAAACAGCATAGTACATAAAATGTATGCCTAAACACATAATACAAAAAAACTGAAAGACTAAAGAAAGAAGAATATTGAGTTAAATACATACTTACAAAACAAAATATTAATAATAATTATTACAATGCTACGGATATTGCGTAAGTTCTTCCATTGGAAGGACTGACAGGTCACGCAGTAGATCCTCCGCATATTGTGCATGTATGCCAAGATATTCTGCATTTTCTGGATTTGCCAACGTGCTCATCCGACTGTTCACCAAGCTCTGAATGAGTCGTGCCTTCACAACACACGGCAACAGTTTCAGTTCGGAATGAGGAAGTCTCAACTCACTCAGATACCCTCGCACCACCTGCATTGCATCCTTCAGAGGGTCCTCCTTGTTGACCATGGTGTAATATAGAGAACTACCGAGATCGAACACACATGGCCCAAACATAGTATCACCAAAGTCTATAACTGCCAGTTGACAGGGATAAATACTACGCTCGTATGAACACACCAATACATTGTGATCGTTGCAGTCTGTATGGAGAACCGCACTCGTCAGTTCTGGAATAACGGGTATAACAGTGCTCTCAAACTCATCAATACATTTCTCAATGAGCTGTCTTGTCTCACAGCTGAATCGACACCAGTCCAAGTTGTTTCTCTGGTTAGGGAAGAAGGCCATGTTCCACGTCTCATGCCTTCTCTGCTGAATTGCTTTCATTGATGAGGACTGCAGGCAGACAAGACAGTACAGGACAGTTTAAGACAATACATACATGCACACGTGGAAAATGCCACAATTGGATTCACAGTAAACTGCGGCCTATTATCCATTTTGGCATATTAACCTATCTGCCATACGTATTATATGGAATAACGCTGGAGTGAAACCTCTATAATAAGGACACCACTGGGACCACTGTAAGCTGTCCTGTACAGTGAAACCTCTATAATAAGGACACCACTGGGACCACTGTAAGCTGTCCTGTACAGTGAAACCTCTATAATAAGAACTCCACTGGGACCACTGTAAGCTGTCCTGTACAGTGAAACCTCTGTAATAAGGACACCACTGGGACCACTGTAAGCTGTCCTGTACAGTGAAACCTCTGTAATAAGGACACCATTGGGACCACTGTAAGCTGTCCTGTACAGTGAAACCTCTATAATAAGAACACCATTGGGACCACTGTAAGCTGTCCTGTACAGTGAAACCTCTATAATAAGAACACCATTGGGACCACTGTAAGCTGTCCTGTACAGTGAAACCTCTATAATAAGAACACCACTGGGACTACAGAAGCTGTCCTGTATATGGAGCCAGGAGGTGTCCTTACTTCGGAGGATTCAAATGTACACATGTCAATATGAGGGAAACAAATGGGATGGAGCAATGGTGTCCTGTTTGAGGATTTTTCTACACAATTAGAGGTGTCCTTTAATCCTTTGTGTGCTGTAATTTGTGTGAACTTATTCCAAATTTTCAACTGCTTACCTACAAGGTAAAATTTCATTCTTTATATAGATTGCTACTTTTGTACAAACAAGTGGGCATAATTAGAAAGCTAGGGACTTCCCCTATCTGATGAGCACACACTCGTTAAGGTGGCGGGTCAACCTGCCATTTTGCATAGGCATAATTATACTTATAATTAATTGTGAATATCATTAAATTTAAAAGTATCCTTTGTCATGTGTTCATGTGTGATGAGGCACCACAGAATAGTTCTTCCATAGGTCTTTGTAAGAAACTCTAGCTATACTTACACGATTAACGACAGATTAGTGACAACAATTTGCAAAAACCTGCTTTTTCCCGTTGTGAGGATCTTCACTGGTTTGATTAGGTATCTAAGTACATATGTTCAGGTAGGCCACCGTGATCCATACGTTTACTAACTTGTCTTTTTTATTCCTTTTGATCATCAATGCTCTATCGTACGACCTTAACATGGGAGATGAAGTCTATTTGTGCTTAGCGAGCCACAATAAGCTAGTAATTGTACCTACACTGAAGCGAAATTGTTGCGACACCTCAGGGAATTTAGTTAAGAGAATACACGCTGACTCTGGATTCTGGGACAACACCAAAGAGAAATTACAGCATTTTTATCACTCAGCAATCCTTCCCGAACTTGCTTTACCACGATGCATGAGGAAATAACCAATATGGGATACATTTACGGAAGTCAGAGTGTAATGGTGCAATTTTCGTATTGTGCATGTGTGTATCATGTGACATGAGTAAAGTTTTGTACCTTTACATGGACAGACGTCTTATCATACATCCCATTTGCTCAAAATTATGCTGCGGTTGCCTAATTCTTATCCATGTCACGTTACAGTCAGAAGAACAACCTACGTATTAGTTCTCCCAGAAGTGGAGCCAATTGAATACCACAGCAAATTAGATATTGAAGACGATTGTCACCTGTTGTTCTCTTTTTGGATGTTTCTCACCAAACGTTCGGTATTTTCTTAAAGTAATACATAGATTTGTAGATACATGTTATCTGAGTGTCTCTGAGGTGTTTAAAAGGTTGTGTGTTCCCTCTTGAAGGTTTAAAGCATATATTCGCTATTTGAACTTTACACATTCTTCACGCAGCCACTTGTCGTTGTATATACTTATGGATGCTCTTCACAAGGAGCTTAACTATTCGTTTGTGTTGTGTTAGGTAAAGGTGAATAATATCCTTTGTCGCGAATGACTACTTTGGTGATCTTTTGGACAATTGCAAAGTATGCAAAAGGTAGATCCACCCCCTTAACATAGCAGTACAAGCATGATTATACCAAGGTCATAAAGTTTCGATTTACGCTAAGTAATACTGATGCCAGCAACCAACTTTAAAGTGAAATTCTGAATTGCCTTATGACAATAGTCATTGAATGACCACCGATTGATGAATTCAATTTGATGAAGCATATGTCAGATCAAATTCTACATACCGTATATTAGAGATACAATGGGTAGCACCGAAAGCGTGATGAAAAAATAGGGAAATATGTATGACGTAAAATTAGGGTCGTGCCAAAAAATTAGGTACAAAATGGCGGAACGGTCGCAACGGTTTCTTTCATGGCTATCGTGTGTACATTTACGTGTGGGAAGCTGAATTGACACGTGACTCTTCTTGAAATGTAAATTTGGTGAATATGACATGCTAGAAGGTATGTGCGTGTGTATATTCGTTCTGTTATTTTACCGATTTTTGAGCAAAGATTGTTCAAACGATTGACACTGCCCTGTGTCACAATAGATAGCAAATGAGCAAATAGTGAGATAAACAGGCCTAAAAGGAGGAAAATATGCTCAAACTTTCAGCTGACAAAAAATTAGAGTCAAAGACTAGAAATTAGGGAAAACTACTTTTCGGTAGAAATGAGTGTATAACCTGACCCTGATTCGTCAGGTGCCGAACAATGAGGGAATATACAGTATACATCAAATGAGTGTGGCATGGGAGATATTGGGGGCGCTATTAACTACAACAAGTGCATGTGTGCTTGCACGTGAAACCCCTTGGCCCCAATGGTATGCATAGGGCTAACAGAGGTTTCACTATATAAACACATGTACGTATTGTATAACTGTTACAGGTGAGTCCCAGTGATTAGGTGCCCACAGAGAGTATCAGGCTACATTGGGCTCTGGTTTATCCGACGACATCTGTTCCCCACAAACGTGTCAGATAAATCAGGAATTGGATAGATCAGGTAGAATTGTGTACAGTCATAGAGGTCAGTGAGTCAAGTTTACTTAACTGTAAAATAATTCAAATAAAATCATGATTTGAAATGATTGATGGACCACAGGTCAAGGTCTCCAGGGTCTTTTGTGCATTGAGTGTACACCCAAGTGCATAGCTATTTTCACACAGCCAATTTTCAAATCCAGCTTGCAACCACAGGTTTCAGTCTTGCGTAGCCCAGACAGCTATTTCTCCTCCTTTGTTCGGTGATGTCACCGGTTGGCAAAAAACAAATAAAGGAGGCGAAATAGCGATCTGGGCTATGTGGGACTAAGGTTTAACCTAGTCTGACGTGGCCAGACCGCATTCCTTCTGCAAATGGAGGAATTCTGTCTGGCTATGCCAGACTAGGTTTAGCCCATCAACATAGGCTCTCAATCCCCTATGCTATCGCTCACCCATTTCATAGCAATGCGATTCATTTCTCCAAGAGTTTGCCCCAACTTGTAGTACAGCTCTGGGCTCTTAGGCGAATAGGTAGCCAATAGGTCTCCTTCGATAAACTCCAAAAGGGACAAATTGTAGGTTTCCTGGGTGAGAGACGGACCATCCACTATCTCTGACGACGTAACTAGGTCGCACAATTTCCCAGT
>CAUJGJ010000069.1:40700-43200 GCA_963170055.1 Halisarca cf. caerulea | reverse complement strand
CAGGCGACTACACAGACTTCTACTCCTGTCGTGAACATGCTACGAATGTTGGAACCATGTTCAGAGGTCCACAGAACGCACTGCAGCCAAACTGGTCAGTTTGGGGGAGAGAAGGGGACGGGGGATGGGGGGGGGGGGGGGAGAGAAGGGGACGGGGGATGGGGGGGGGGGGGGGGAGGGGATTCATTGATTTCATTTTGCGCATACGTACATAAATGTTATGGAGGTCCATCAACATGCTGTTGTCAAAGTGTATGTATAACCTTAATTATGTTCAAGTGTTGACTATGGTACTGTACGTACATGAGGTAGGGAGAGAGCAATGAGTACTTGCTATCCGGGAGTGTGTATATGCTATCTCTGGTACTCACTAGCCAACCTTGATTGTACTTACTGTCTTGCTAGTTACTGTAGTTAGCCAAAACGTACAGCATGTGCACTCAAGGAGTGTGTGCAGTGAACCCTCTCTATAGCATGTGCACTCCAGGAGTGTGTGCATTTAAACCTCTCTACAGCATGTGCACTCAAGGAGTGTGTGCATTTAAACCTCTCTACAGCATGTGCACTCAAGGAGTGTGTGCATTTAAACCTCTCTACAGCATGTGCACTCAAGGAGTGTGTGCATTTAAACCTCTCTACAGCATGTGTACTCAAGGAGTATGTGCAGTGAACCCTCTCTATAGCATGTGCACTCAAGGAGTGTGTGCATTTAAACCTCTCTACAGCATGTGCACTCAAGGAGTGTGTGCATTTAAACCTCTCTACAGCATGTGCACTCAAGGAGTGTGTGCAGTAAACCCTCTCTATAGCATGTGCACTCAAGGAGTGTGTGCAGTAAACCCTCTCTATAGCATGTGCACTCAAGGAGTGTGTGCTAGTCTTATTTTTATACTGTGAAACCTCTGTAATCCGACACTCAATGGGAACTGAAAAGGTGTCAGATTAGGAGGTTGTCGGATTACTGAGTGACTATTGGTATACTTTAATGTGGTGACCGTACCTCATAAGATGGTTGGATTAGAGAGAATGTCGGAATATAGAGGTGTCGGAGTACACAGGTTTCCCTGTACGTGTTAAGCCTGGTTCACAGTATGAGGCAAGGCTTCGCGTCATGTCAAAATTGTTGTGTTGCGTAAACTGTGAACAGTAATTTATTCGACGCACAGTGTCGTACGTCACCTGATGTCACGCAACGCAGGAATAGAGAATGTTTCTTTAAGCATTACCTATGGTGGTCAGAGCCATTGTGCAGATTTGCTCATAAAAGCCTCCTGTCGAAATAGACTAGTACTTATCACTTTTTCTCCAGGCTCCATCTTCCAGTTGGCTACCACGGTAGAGCATCCTCCATTGTTGTGTCGGGGACTCCTGTACGCAGACCATGTGGACAGACCAGACCGGCAGAAGGTGAGTGTGCATCAATGTGAAGTGGAACTGGTTAGCACATGATTGCTTAACAAGAAATATTGCTTGTCAAGAACAGCTTCTATAAACCTGCTGCTAGTGGATAACACTGTGGACTAGTGGATACTTTTAGCAAGAAATAATCCCTGTATACCCTTGGATAATCCCTGTATACCCTTGGATATTCCCTGTATACCCTTGGATAATCCCTGTATACCCTTGGATAATCCCTGTATACCCTTGGATTCTATGTACGTATGTATGTACATGCAGTACGTGTGTATGCGGGTACGTATGTGGGCCTAGGTTTGTGTTTGAGTGTACCCAAGGAGAAGCTATTTTGTTTCTCCTTGGGTACGCTTGAAATTTTCTTGAGGTTTTATTCTCGCTATTTTCATGAATGGCCTATATCACGAAGATTATACCGCAAATCTTTTAGGCTCAAATACATTTGAATAGCAATACATTAGTGCCCATCCACGCCACAATGGACAAGGATGTCGGTCACAACCATAGACATAGCCATTTCTGCTGCTGGAGTACTTACTCTTCGCCGCTGTGGTCTTAAGAATAAGTTTTGAGCTTTTTTAGGAACGTAACCTACTCTTTGACCGTTCTTCTTCATTGCTAGCAAGTACTTATCACAGGGGACTATTGCACAGTTATTCCTCTCCAGCTATAGCCTGCCAAGTACTGGTACATATACATAGGCCTAGTATTCTCTTACATAGCTAGCGATCGAGAACCCCTCTTCGCTGATTCCAGCCATCGTATCACGGATAGGAGTATTGAAAGAAACGCGAATATAGCTGCTCAGCCTATAGAATTGCGACATTTAACCACAAAACAGCTTTCATGGGACAAATTTGCGTGAAAATTTCCCGCTGTATGGTATGTACATTACTCCATGCCATTTAGGTGGTCATTTTACTGAACTTATTTTCGTGAATTTTGTGAATTTTGCTTGGATTCATGAACAATCGATTGTGAATGTTTGGTTAGAGATGTAAGAACTGGCCCATTCATGAAAATAGAATTGCGTGATTTACAAGCAAGTTTTTGATTTGTGAAATATATGTATTCCTGTGTAAATTTG
>CAUJGJ010000069.1:30000-38000 GCA_963170055.1 Halisarca cf. caerulea | reverse complement strand
CTTGTTTTCACACACCTGTGCATGCGTGTGTGGATAGCTTAACATGTACATATGTATATGCACAGTATGTGTTGACATGTGTATGTTCATACACATGTATGCTTACATGTGTACTTTAACGAAGATGTTATTTTGTGTAAGTCTTGTGTACAGTGGAATCTCTCAATGAAGGACTCTTCGGGACAGCCTTTCTTGTCGTTTGTAAAGAGATTATCCGCTTTGGGACAGCGTTTTTTGTCTTTTGTAAAGAGATTATCTTCTTTGGGAGGTTCGAAATGTATTGGAACTATAGTGAGAAAAAGATTGGGGGCCTCAAGCTGTACCCTTTGTCGAGAGACTGTCCTTATTTCGGAGCGTCCACTATCGAAGAATCACTCTACATATTGTGAATTTGTCTTCCTACTTACTCAGGACCCCAAGCCACTGCCGTACCTCCTTCACGATGATCCGTACTCTTTTGACATCAACCTCTCGGTGGGCATCAAACGTGAGTCGGTAGTGTCGCTGTTGTATGCTGTGCAACACCTCCAATGTAGTTGTTTTATATATGAAATACGTACATATAATACACACTATGCAGGGCTCTCCTGGCCTGTGTAGTATATATGTACGTACATACTAGGTCTAGCACCATGCTGTTTGTTAGTCTAGCCACTAGCCCTGTACTTCTCCTCCTCGTCCATGCAGGAGAAGTACAGGGCTAGCGGCTAGACAAGCTGCTTGTCCACCTCAAGGTTAGGGGTCATGTTTATCACGCAGTAGGTTTGAATTGACAGTGCTCTGTTTTTGCCCTGCGGAGAACCCCGACTGCACTTTGCTTGTGTGGTCATAATTACAGTGAAGCCTCTAGTAGAGAACACCTCCAAAAGGCAGCCATCTCCTTTACAAGACATCTTGACTCTACCCCTTTTTTGGCACCCATGTTATTCACGTGTACTTTTAAACCCTCTGAAATTGGGACACCTTCATAATATGTACAGGCCAGCTTACTGTAGTCCCAAGGGTGTCCTTAATAGAGAGGTTTCACCATATGCCACTTTGCGTGCACACTGTAGGGTTAGAGAGGTTTCACCGTAAGTCACTTTGCATGTACACTGTAGGGTGTCCTTAATAGAGAGGTTTCACCGTAAGTCACTTTGCATGTACACTGTAGGGTGTCCTTAATAGAGAGGTTTCACCGTAAGTCACTTTGCATGTACACTGTAGGGTGTCCTTAATAGAGAGGTTTCACCATACCGTACGTATGTCACTTTGCGTGCACACTGTAGAGGGGACCTCACTTATCTCGAGACATGGGCCATGTAGTGGGGAAGTCACTGGGAATGATGTACGAATGAGCTGCAGGCATCCATGGATTGGGTGCCGTACGTGATCATGAATGATACAGCGAATTCTCATTAACCCGCATCAATTTTGTGCATGGTTCAAAACTTACATGAAGTATGCAATGTAGTAGTGTATTGATAGTATGTAGGCCATAGAAGAATTTAGCATGCTGTAGTTGGCACATTCCTGTTCTTCAATCATTGTCAAGTGCACTCGCTGTGTGAATCAATTGTCCCAGCTGGTGTGTTTGTATGTGAGGAATGTTTCACTGGATTGCGATGTGTGTGCATGTGTGTGTGTATATTTGTGTGTGTGTGTGTGTGTGTGTGTGTGTGTGTGTGTGTGTGTGTGTGTATGTGTGTATGTGCGTGCATGCGTGTGTGTGTGTGTGTGTGTGTGTATGTGTGTGTGTATGTGTGTGTGCATGTGTGTGTGTATGTGTGTGTGTTTGTGTGAGTGTGTGTGCGTGTGTGTGCGTGTATGTGTATGTGTGTGTGCATGTGTGTGTGTATGTGTGTGTGTTTGTTTGAGTGTGTGTGTGTGTGTGTGTGTGCGTGTGTGTATTATGTGTAGTGTTTTTGTGTGTGTGTGCGTGTTTGTGTGTGTGTTTGTGTGTGTGTGTGTGTGTGTGTGTGTGTGTGTGTGTGTGTGTGTGTGTGTGTGTGCTTGTTTGTGTGTGTGTGTGTGCTTGTTTGTGTGTGTGTGTGTGTGTGTGACTGTGTGTGTGTGTGTGTGTGTGTGTGTGTGTGTGTGTGTGTGTGTGTGTGTGTGTGTGTTTCAAGTTTCATTTGTAGTTTGTAGTCAAAACATTGCCTGAAGTTGGTCTGCAGATTTTGCTGAGTTGATTGGTTACACACACACACACACACACACACACACACGCGCGCGCGTGCGCGCGCACACATTTTTAGCACACTGCACCAGACAGTCCTGTCATGAGCTTGTTTGCTTGTTTGCCCCTCTGTAGCCAGTAGCAGTGATTCTGAAACCACTGTATGCCGCGCAAACATGAAGGTGAGTATATTCTGAATTGGTGTTTCTGTACTAGTAGTTGTATGCTAACCATGTTTCATTGTCTTTGTCTCTGCAGTATTTGTATTGGACAGCCAAGCAGCAGCTTGCACACCACTGTGTGAGCGGCTGCAACATGCGACCCGGTGACCTGTTGGCATCTGGTACCATCAGTGGGACGGTGAGGGATTGTGTGTGTGTGTGTGTGTATGTGTGTGTGTGTGTGTGTGTGTGTGTGTGTGTGTGTGTGTGTGTGTGTGTGTGTGTGTGTGTGTGTGGACACCCATATAATCGAGAAGGATCCTTTTTAAGGTGTCCTTGATAGAGAGGTTCCTTTGTGTTTTACTCCTGACCTTTAAAATCTATTGTCATCTTTCCAAGTCTAGTATGGATTTGCGTGCACAACATTTGAGTTTTAAGAACTACGTGCAATGAAACCTCTCTATTTAGGACACCATAGGGATGACAGTAAGCTGTCCTTTTTGTGGAGGTGTCCTTAGTTTCGAGAGTTTAAACATACAGATGTCAATGCAAGGAGCAGAGTTGGTGGTGTCCTGTTAAGGGCGGTGACTGCATTCGGAGGTATCCTTAAATACAGGTTTTACTGTTACAGTAGTTTGTTAATCGCAAATGTGGCACTCACATGCTGCCACAGATGTGCGCATAAGATTATACCCTAAAACGGGAAATATTCGCAAGCATTAATTTTTGTGAATTGGGGTCAAATCTGGTAGGCAGAAAAAGTTTGCGAATAAAAATTTCGTGAGTCTCACCATAGATTGTCTATATGTATATCTATAGTTTGAAACTTGTGCAGAAATATTCGCGACAATAAAATTCACGATTGGGGTCAATTTGCGAAAAACGTGAATATTATTGGTTGTGAAAATTTCTCAATTTAGGGTATGAGTGCGTGGTTAAATTGTATGTTTAACTTATCTTATTTGTCAAAATGATTAGTTCTAGAATATTTCTGGGGATATTGCCGTATAGCAATTGTTTCTACACATCCAATTCCGCTGCAGGAGGTTACCTCACTGGGGTGCATGCTGGAGCTGTCTTGGAAGGGAACAAGACAGGTCACTCTCGACAACGGAGAAACCCGAAAGTTCATTCAGGACGGAGATGAGGTTGTCATGAGGGGTCACTGCCAAGGAGAAGGGTTCCGTGTTGGATTTGGAGATTGTAGAGGACAGCTTCTTCCTGCTCTTCAATTTTAGTGTAGAACTAAACCATGCACCAGTTGTTGGTGAAAAACTGAACTAGCTTATAGGTTTAAAGTTTACTGTTTGAGGGATGTTAAGGTTTTGCAATTGTAATAACATTACGTAGGCCTATTGAGGAGAATATTCATTGTTGATAATGACTATTGCTGCTGTTGTGAAATAAAGCTTAAGTATTGGTATGCAATGCATGCAGTATTAATTTTGTTTGAGTGCGTGTACATGTGTATGTGTGTGATACACTTATGCAGTGGAAACTAATAGTAAAGAACACGTACTATTTCTTGCATGTAGTGAATTTCTGTCTAATAGGTTGGTGAACATTCAAATAGTACACGTGTCCTAGTTATTGTGCACGCATGGTCTTAATTATGAAAATTTTCTGCTCATAGTTCCTGCATATACAGTAACTATGATAAGTGTGAATTTCTGGTATGAAAATTTTTTAGTGTCCCCTGGATGCATGCATGCATAGTATATATTATAGTTAAACCGGTGTATTATTCTATCCAAATTAACCTGCCAAAGAAAGCGTTAACATCCAAAAAATTAATGCTTAGAATTTCGAAAACAGAACGTGCTGTGTTAAGTTGGGTATAGGGTCTGGAGCTTCTACTTTCTTGTTGCAGAGCTTCCTAAGCTGATTCATGTTACTGGCACATGACCAACCCATGAAATTCAGTGATAATGAAATTCATACTGTGTTGCTATATAGCAATCATGCAACTTTCAAGTACAATCTGAATTGCCTTTATGACCATTGTCATTGAAGAACCACCGATCGATCAATTCAATTTTGATAAAGCATGTCGGATCAAACGCTATGTATGCACGAATTAAATGTGGCATGGGATAGTGAGGACAATATAACTACAACACTTGCATGTGTCGTAGCATGTGAAACCCCATATCCCTTGCATGATTTTTTTCTTGGGAGAACACTGAATTATTAATGTGTGCCAGTGGCCTTATATAATCATTTAGCAATATCTAATAGTTCCTATATAATGTGTAATATAATATATTAAGGATAAGTTTTAGCTTTGGACAGATAACGCATATGTCACAAGTTTCATCGACAATCATTCAAATTGTACAACGTTTCCCTCACTTGGGCTTCTTCACTAAACTGATTGAACAATGTAAGTGAGTAAGTGAGTGGATGGAAAAAATTAACCAATGGGATCAAAACATGCATGATGCCTGTCCAATCAGGGGATCCCATCACCCCAGGATAAAGCATGGTGTCATACAATGTTTAATGAAAAGAGCACAAAAGATTTGCATGGCCACGGAGGAACTGGAAGAAGAGAGAAAACATTTACAAGCTGTTTTTCAAAAGAATGGTTAATTATCCAGAGGACGTAATTAGAAGAGGTCTACAGAGAGCAACAGGTACACACACCACCAGAGAGGACAGGGAGAATGAACGAGAAGACAGAAGAACACCACTCTGCATACTACAAGGAGAGCCTGTACATCAGGAGCACGGATAACTACAACCTTGACTCAGGGTTAGCCCTGAGTCATGTGTGGGATCCCCTGATTGGACAGGCATCATGCATGTTTTGATCCCATTGGTTAATTTTTTCCATCCATGCACTCAGTGCTTTTACTCACTTACATTGTTCAATCAGTTTAGTTTTCTAGTTGTGTGTACCTGAAGAAGCCCAAGTGGGCGAAACATTGTAAAATTTCAATGATTGTTGATGAAACTTGTGACATGCGTTATCTGTACCCAAAGCTAAAACTTATCCTAATCGATCTAGCATGTCGAAGAATTTCTACAATAATATATAAAGTTTTGCCAGAAGATCAGCATCTGTGTAACTGTTTGAAGCAGTTATAATATATAATCTCGTGATAAAAATGGGTACCTCATGGTTGAGAGTTTTCACTTGAGGATGATTTGTTCTCTGCTGAACATTCTATTTTGTTTTCCTATCCTATCTTTTGCCCTATCTTTTGATATATCGTTTTGTGAAGCCAAGTACCAGCATCACTTTCCAAAAATTTTGTCAATTTCTGATTTTAATGTTAATCATCATAATAATATGTCTTCATCGACATCCTACATGGATTGAGTTGCCGCAGGAGTGTGGGAAGATTGCCCCGTCATAGCCAGCTAAACACCATCATCAGACAGTCCCTCGTCAGTGCTAATATTCCATCTGTTTTAGAACCGCAGGGACTGTCCCGTTCGGATGGCAAATGCCCTGACGGGATGACCATTACACCATGGGCCCAGGGTCGTCTCTTTATTTGGGATGCCATATGCTGGGTCTCCTTTGCGGTATCTAATCTCCAGCTTGCCATGTCAGGTCCTGGACGGGTGGCAGAGCTGGCTCTGCGAGGAGGAAGAAGGATACCTACCGAGAGATGTCACAAATCCATGATTTTGTCCCCATTGCTGTGGAGACATCAGGGGCTTTTTGTGAGGACACAATCGCCTTCCTTCACCAATTAACATCACATTTGCGACTAGAATCAAAGGACCCTCTAGAGTACCTATTATGTCAACAAATCAGTGTGTGCATACAGAACTTTAATTGTGCATCCATTTTAGGTTGTACTTTGGTTAGTTCTGTCCCTTGATTTTCCATGTATTTATTATTATTATGTAGCATGTTTTTGTGTATCTATGTATCATGCCTATAATTATAATAATATTTTATGTAATATATATATATATATATATATATATATATATATATATATATATATATATATTACAGAATTGTATATTGTAGCAACCAATGAAGGGTGACAAATATTGCTATTTTTCTCTCTTCTAGCACCTGGTGACTACACATCTGACTTATACACTGCATGTGGTTATTCCTGCTGGTAACACGACAGCTGTTCTCATGGTACAGACTCACTTGGATGGTATGGTTGAACTACCTGAAACCTTTACTGCTACAATTGTTGAGACATGTGACAGATGTGTACTTGGTAATCCCAGCATGTCTTATGTTGAAATCCTTGAGAGTGACAGTAAGTTCACATTGTGTTATATTTTACTTAATTATATATTAATTCGTTGAAAGTGTTACATTGGGAATGTTGCATATATTTCTCCCATGTCAAAATTTGTAATAATATTATATATGGTAAAATTATTGTAGTAAACTTGGCTTTACCGTATATACTGTGCATGCATGAGCCCGGGAGCTTTCTAGCTCAAAATTCCAAGATTCCTTAATATAATATTTTTATTATGACAGTCACTAACAGAGAGGTTTAGCATATTAACGTAAAATGTTACGTAATAAGCGTATAACAACGTTATAAGAGACATGCATTCTGCAGAAAATGCTGGCCAAAGCGAGCTTTCTTCGACTGCAGCAACACCCGCTTCAAGTTCTGACCGTGTTTCAACACCAACCAAGCAGTCCAGAGTCCATTTACAAGCTGCAGACGACTTGCTGTTCTTACGAGAAGTCGTTTCGTTTGAGCATCCTTTTGTTAGAGGAGCAACCAGCTGGGAAGACATAGCTAGACTAAGTGCTCTTCAAGCCGAATTTCTGCAAAAGTTCGGAAAAATTACCGCTCGAACTTTACGAGAAAGGGCGCATAACTTAACAGATTATAGTTTAATTTGTAAAATTGGATGCAAAACAAAGGAAGCAAAGCGGAATGGAGGAAGAATTCATTGACAAGGAAAAGGAGCAGCTTTTAGAATCCCTGCGAGGTAGATTTATGGAGAAGGACCAAAAGCAGGCAGCAAAGATTAAGGAGAAAGAAAACAGAGAGAAAGGCGAGAAATTACGTGATGATAATAATAATAATAATAATATTTTCTTATTTAAGCTGGGTGAGCCATTAGCCAGAGGCTACTATTAAGGCCCCCAGTATCCCACACACTCACCCACACCCACACACACACACACAATCAAATGAAATCAAATTATTAATTAGTTTGGTGGCTGCAGTAGGTCATCTTCTCATCAGTTCCCACGTTGGTGGCAAGTTTGCATGATGCCATGCAAACTTGAAGTAAAAAAATCGTTATGAGGAGGAAGAGCCTAGAAGCAGGAAAAGAAAAGTATTTGACGTAGAGAAAATTTGGAATGAGAAGAAAGCATTGAGAGATGAAGAGCTGAAATTGAGGGAGGAGTTAGAGCTGAGAGGAAGGGAGCTGTCTCTTCAAGAAAAGAGAGCACATGCAGCAGGCAGAAGACATGAACTGTGTGCAGATGGAGATGATGCAGAAGCAGATGCAGCAAATGGCTGACCTCATTACCTTATTGAACTCAAAGAAATAATCTGTAACAGTTAATATGTAGTGTATTATTCATCATATCTCATCATCATAAACGTTACTGCAAGTAATCAATAAGAGTTGGTGGTTGTAAGTTCATGGGTTGCTATGTACATTATTTCCATAAATACAAGAGTAACAATTTGTTAAGTGTAGCTGCAGCGTAGTATTTAGCT
>CAUJGJ010000069.1:5000-20000 GCA_963170055.1 Halisarca cf. caerulea | reverse complement strand
ACATCTCTAGGGCTTCTCTGTATTAGAGTCCAACGGATCTTTATCCATACATAGACACATAGGCACGTATGTACGTACATACATACGTACGTATGTATGTAGGGTACATACGTACGTACGTACGTATGTATGCAGGGTACATACATACGCATGTACATACGTACGTATGTAGGTACCCTGCAAACATACAGTGAAACCACTTTAATCCAACACTCAATGGGGCACGAAAACAGTGTGGGATTAGGAGGTTGCCAGATTACAAAGTGACTCTTACCATACTTCAATATGGTACGTACGTACGTACGTACTTACCTCATAAGATTGTCAAATTAGAAAGGACGTCGGATTACAGAGTGACTCTTACCATACTTCAATATGGTACGTACCCGTACCTCATAAGATGGTCAGATTAGAAAGGACGTCGGATTACAGAGGTTTCACTATACGTATCTGCAGTTTGTTTCAATCTACACGGTACCAACACTGGTATGTACGTATATGTTCTGTGTTTATGTCCTGCTGCAGATCCTAATTCTATTTGACTAACCATGTTATCTTTTAATCTGTTGTTGTTTACTGGCTCTTTGTTGCTGGGCAACCCCACTGTACTGTAAAGTGGCGTGCCATTGATAGCGTTATTACTTCCTCTCATCTACTCTTTCTTTTATCATGAATGACATGGGTGGGGCAAGTGATCAAAGGGGTGTGGCGATTGATCACAAGGGTGGGGCAGAGTGATTACAGGGATGTGGCAAACATCACAGGGACAGGGCAAAATAGTGTGTACGTACATACGTACATGTTTTGGTTTATGTGTGCGAACGTATATACGTACCTGGTGTAGTCCTGGACGGTATTGAAAAAAACTACATACGTAAGTACATAGTAACTAACTAATTGACAGATAGTCGGTATAAGTCGGTATGTTATCCTCCAATAATGATATAATTCTGATCCTTCAGTTATGACATACATATCTGAGGGACTGGCTATTTTAACACTGTGTGTACCCTGGTCAGGTGGAAATCTTTTCCATATGTTCGACTTCTGCTGTTAGTCTTCCCTATTTTAACCCAGCTGTTCTTGTACTGCTAATGGAGATACGTAATTGCACTTGCTCTAGAAAAATGCTGATAATCGACATATTGAGTATTCGATATACGTACATATTTACTATTCAAAATTGTAATTATTGTAGTGTTGGTTATGGATTGATATTGATATTGACTACTAATATTAAAATATTGTCCGGGGCTAACCTGGTGTTGGGATGTACGTACATAGTTGAGCATACGTACGTATGTACGTATGACATTGTATGTAAGTGTTCATTGATCTGCATACACACCTGTGTGTACGTACGTACATACGTATATATATTTACTAGGATTTGGTCTGCATTTTTGAATCTCTGTGTGTGTGTGTGTGTGTGTGTGTGTGTGTGTGTGTGTGTGTGTGTGTGTAGTATATGTAGGTGCCTGGGTGGGTGTCCATACGAGCATTTATGCCTGTGTACTCTTGTTTCTCTTTGTTCCCTGCAGGATGTGCATTTGTGACTTTTTTTAGGAAACTCAGTGCAGATCGGGCAATGGATCAGCTGCATGATAAGAAAACCTTACATGGAGTAGGTTTCCTTGCTTGTCTGTTTGCACTTGTTTACATATGTAGAATTGCTTCATAAGTTCGTACGTACCTGGGATAGTACATACGCACATGTGTTTGTGTGTACGTACATGTACATACATTTGTGTATGTTTTCTTGCAAGCCTCTGATGGAATTGGTGGTTTGGATATACGTACGTACTGTGTGTGGGGGGAGGGGGAGGATCCAGGCTGCACGGTACATGTGTATATACATACGTATGTATGTAACAAGCATTTGAATGTTTGTGTACTGTTTCCACACTTTACGAGATTGGCATGGCTACATTGTGATCATTGTAACAGAATGAGCATTTCTTCATCCTTGTAGATGACCCGCCCAATGCAAGTCAAACCTGCTGGTACAGATGCACGATCAGGTGATTTACTAGTCTGTGTACTTACGTACGTATGTATATTTGTGTGCATACGTACGTATTTATGTACAGTACATATGTACGTACTGTATGTATACATATTTATGTACAGTACATACGTACAAGTATGTACGTACTGTAAGTATATTGTGTAAATTATGATACAGGCATATGTCTTCATAGCAAAGTTTACTGTATGTTTAGTATATATGTATGTATGTATGTATGTACGTATGTATGTACGTATGTATGTATGTACGTATGTACGTATGTATGTATGTACGTATGTATGTATGTACGTATGTACGTATGTATGTATGTATGTACGTATGTATGTATGTACGTATGTATGTATGTATGTATGTATGTATGTATGTATGTATGTACGTGTGTATGTATGTATGTACGTATGTATGTGTGTATGTACGTATGTATGTATGCAGGGAAGTCACTAAAGAGCGGTAGAGCGGAGCAGCACTGCGCTTAAAATCTCACCCATTCCATATTCAGCCATTGTAAAACAAGTGAATAAATATAAGGGAATAATGTTCAGCTACATACGTATGTAATTACACCCAATTCATTGATGTGTGCTGCTCTTCATTTATTTTCTGGTGACTTCCCCGTATGTACTGTACGTGTTGTGCAAGTGTAGCAGTGATGCTAAATAGTGTGTGTACACGTGTACGTACGTACATACACGTATGTACGTACATGCATATCTCTTTGTACCTACGCGCAGTTTATTCATTAAAATGTTTTTGTGTATACGTGTAAGTATGTACTTATGTATATACTATGTATTCATGTGTGTGAGTATGTACATGCATACATACATACATATGCAATAAACATGGTGATTTGTCTGAAAGGTCCGGATGTATGCACATACGTACGTACATACATACAGTACCTTTTACCTTACATTTCCATTTTTCTCTCTGCTGCTCACTGTCTTCACAGAGGAGCTGCGTAAACTGTTTGTTGGTATGCTGTCCAAGACTTCTACAGAGGAGGACATTGCGGCCATGTTTGAGCCATATGGACCTATTGAGGACATATCCATCTTAAAATATGGAGATGGTGCCAGCAAAGGTAAGATATTTCACTCATACTTCATCAATTCTTTTCTCGTTTCATTTTTTTACTTTCATAAGTGATCTATGAGGTACAGTGAAATCTCTTCAATTAGAACCTTGATTTTCCGGTAAAATAGTTCTAATTATCCATAAGTTTTAATTAACCAGCCACATATGTACTCCCTACATTAGGAACCGTACATTCATCAATGTTTGAATTAAGCCAGATATTCTAATTATCATGGTTCTAATTATCGAGATTTTACTGTAGTTCATTCTTTCATGGGGAAGAAGGGGGGGGGGGGGTGAAGTCCTGGGAGGGACCAAGTTCAGCTGTAGTTTTATACCATAGAACCAATTTGGGGGGGGGGGGGGGTTGCCATGCGGTACGTATGTATGAAATTACGTACGTACATACGTATGTACATGCATGCATTGTATATACATGCATTGTGTATGCATGTGTGAACATATGTACGATACGTACACGTCTATGTATGTGTGTGTGTAGTGTTTATTTGAAAATCATTAGTACCTTGAGAATGAACTCCTGAACATAGTGTGACATGGTATGTACGTACATACATACGTACATGCACAAACATGTGTTCATACATGTGTATGTATGGATGTACACATCCACACCCACACACACCCACACACACACACACACACACACGCACATGCACACACACACACACACACACACAAACACACACACACACACACATGTACGTACGTATGTAATGCAACTTGTGTGATATTCTCATAAGGGATGCTTTTCTGTGTCACTTGTATATGTAGGTTGTGCGTTTGTCAAGGTAGCCGACAGGCAGAAGGCCCAGGATGCAATTACACACTTACACGGATCCAGGATCATGCCGGGAGCCTCTTCCCCACTGGTTGTCAAGTATGCTGACAACGAGAGAGAGAGGCAGGCCAGACGTCTACACAAACAGCTACAGCAGTTGTCACTTGGTTCACTCCCTATGCCCTACAACCCGGCTATGTCTATGATTTATACACAGGTGTGCATGCGTGCATGTGTGTGTGTGTACACGCGTGTGTGTGTGTGTGTGTGTGTGTGTGTATGTGTGTGTGTGTGTGTGTGTGTGTGTGTGTGTGTGTGTGTGTGTGTGTGTGTGTGTGTATGTGTGTGTGTGTGTGTGTGTGTGTGTGTGTGTGTGTGTGTGTGTGTGTGTGTGTGTGTGCAGAGCTCAAAAATGCAACCGGACATCGGACATTTTCCGAACATTTTCAGTGTGCCTGGTCAAAGGAAGTGTTTATGGCTGTAGGAGGCTGTCATTGTTCAGGTGACAGATTTGTGGTCTGTCACTTTCTGCTATTAATTAGGTAGTGGCACAATAGGATGGAAACAGCTGTTTAGTAGCTTTGAGCTCAAAACAGTTTCTCCTAAGTGTATATGGACACTGGTGCTTTAGAATCTAGTTGCACAAAACGGTTTCACTTACATACACTGAAAGCAATGCTATTGTTTTGTGACTGGGGAAATGCTAAATTGCTACTGCACATAGTATGGAAATACCGGAATCTGTACATGTATGCTGGCTTACAACTGCATACATGATACAGCAGCAAGGAGAAACTAGCCATGTATGTGATTGCTATAGTCAATTTATGATGTCCGAACAAATGTTATGTGAATGTCCGGGCATTGTGGAGTTTGTCTGGGCATTGTGTCCAGACACTTCCTAAAAGTTATTGTGAGCTCTGTTGTGTGTGTGTGTGTGTGTGTGTGTGTGTGTGTGTGTGTGTGTGTGTGTGTGTGTGCATGCGTGTATGTGTGTGTGTGCGCGTGTGTGTGAGGGTAGGTTAAACACATCCATATAATGTGACCTACGTACATACGTACGTAAATGCAGACATGTACATACATACTTTTGTGTATATTTTATCATGCATACCTACCTACGTACATATCGTCATACGTGTTTGTATGCATGTGTATATGAATGTAGTCTCTATATGTATGTACATACATATGTACGTATGTACATACGTATACACTTATGTACGTACATATGTATTTGCATCATTATGTTCACAGCTATGTGTGCACTGATGTGTATGTACGTATTTGCACTACGTACGTACGTAGGTTTGCGGCAGACAACTTATGGTACACTTGAGTGTGGTAGTGTGTGTACTTCATGTTTGTAGATACGTACATACGTACATGTCCCATTCAGCATGTACTACCAGTGTTGGATACAGTGGTCAGCATTCAGACATTTTCCAACCATTTTGGCATTTTGTCCGACCCTAAAAGTTTGGTCGAGCACTACCCAAACAAGCGTTCACTTCACGCGTGCACAGTGATGTTGATAAGTTGAAGCATGAATATGTGGGCATAAAAGTGATGCAACTTCCCACTAAAGTGATGTAACTCTCCACTAAAGTGATGCAACTCTCCACTAAAGTGATGCAACTCTCCACTAAAGTGATGCAACTCTCCACTAAAGTGATGCAACTCTTCACTATGTGTACTGTTGCACATGTGCATCTATTCCATAAATCGTCCTAGCAAAATTGAATTGTTCAGTCGTATATGATGGTACTGGGACATTAGTCCAAGCACTACGTATGTGTTCCTTATTTGTACCACAGTCCTATACTTTGTGTTTGTTGATTCTGGATGTGTCTTCTGTTTGCAGCTACTGCAGAATCAGCTGACGTCCGGTTTGAACCTGCTGAACAGTCCGCCTGTCTCCCACGTGACTGCACCACTCCTCAGCCCGACTTCCCCCACCCACGCATCCAGTCCCATGAGTTCCACTAGTACTGGGACCGGGATAGCGTCACCGGGACTGCCTGGGCTATCAAACCTGACGACTGTGGGCAGCATGGGGGTTGGTTCAAGTGGTCCACTGAGCCCCTTGGGCTCCTTGGGGTCTCTCAACAGCAGTGTGAACTCCACAATGGGAAGTTACAACCTCCTGTCAGAGCCTCTTCCTGGATATTCAAGTGAGTTTGAGAGGTATTCGGAGAGAGAAATAGGATGGGAAGTGTATGTGTGTGAGAGGGTGGTAAGGGGGGAGGGGAAGGAGAGGAGTAGGAGTGGAGGGCCACAGTCAATTCCATTGGAAGTGCACATACATACGTACGTACGTACATGCATAGTGTATGTATGTTTAATCCAGCCATTTTCAAGTACAGTATGTATATACGTAGATACATACATATTTTATTGGTTGCTTATGTGTTCATACATATGTTTGTATATACCTAATACACCTTATACGTACATTGGGCACATTAGGTATTTATTACAAGTGTAGGTATGAATACAAATACATGTTTGGTACTTTGTGGGAAAGATTCATTTTTTTCACGATTTGTGCAGTTGTGTGTGCTGGTATGAGTGTTGCTTGCGTTTTGCAGATTTTGTGGGCTACAATGCTGTGATGCCGTCTGGTACATCCTCTCCACCTGCTTCACAGAAGGAAGGCACGTACAGTGTGTGTGGTATATGTGTGTGTGTGTGCGTGTGTAGTGTGTGTGTGTGTGTGTGTGTGTGTGTGTGTGTGTGTGTGTGTGTGTGTGTGTGTGTGTGTGTGTGTGTGATTGACATACGTACTACGTATGTACGTACGTATGTATGTACGCACTTACTACTCAGTACATATGTACGTATGTACTACTTAGTACTTACAAATGTACTACTTAGTACTTACATAATGTACACCAGTACTATTGGACTATGAGGTACACCTTAATCCCCTCCCTTCAGCTGGAGTGTACTACCATAGAAAGTCATTATCATGTGTGTGTGTGTATGTACGTACAGAACATATGACACAATTGAAAGGCATCTTCTAGAATTGGCTCAACGCAAGAATGCAGGTGTCGCAAGCAAACAGCAACCAAATCAGGTCCAATTTGGCCCCATATGGCCCAAATTTGACCACACCAGTGTATGTACATTGTGTGTACAATCTGATTGTAGGTATTCATACATACATACATATCAGTGTTCTAGCCAGAATTTTTCCATAGCAGGGGGAAGGGCTATAGCATAAGTCAGTGATTGCAGTACGGTGAATTCTTGCCACAATTTTTTCATCCAAGTCAATGTAAAGCGAAATTAACCAATCCATGCACAAAAATGATGGATTTCTGCTCCTATACTCATAATCCCCATGATCTCACACAAGAATGAAAGCGGGGTGGAGAGAAAGAAAGCAGGGTGGGGAGAATAAAAGCAGGGTGTGGAAAATAGCGGCAGGGTGGTACCACCCTGCTACCCTGCTTTAGCTAAAACCCTACATACGTATGTGCGTACATACGTACATACGTACATACGTATATGGTTGCACATACACCTGTTTATACAATGCAAAACAGACATTTGGTATGTACGTATGTGTTTACGTACGCATACGTACATTCATACGTATCGATGGTTATGTTACTATCTGTGCCCATATTCCCGCAGGACCTGAAGGTTGTAACCTCTTCATCTACCACTTGCCTCAAGATGTGAGTGACGATGACCTGTTCAAGATGTTTGCTGTTTTTGGCAATGTTATCAGTGCTAAAGTGTTCATTGACAAGAACACACAACAGAGTAAATGCTTTGGTGAGTTACTCGCTGAGCACTGTCAGTTATTGGAACTGCCGTAGTATCTACGTACATAGGTGTTTTGGCTGTGGGGCCCCATCCAGCACATACGTACGTACGTATGTATATATGTATGTGCAGTTGCACCTGATTTATCGGAAACTAGTTTATCTCAAACCTTATTCATCTGACACTGTGCTGTGAATCACCATCACTACTTTGTGTACAATCTAACCTGATTTTTATGCAACACCTGGTTTGTCCGACACAATTGATGAGGAGCAGATGTGTTTAGATAAATAGGGACTCACTGTATGTCGTACCTACTTCTACTACGTTCGGGAATGAGTTAAGCTTTGTGATGTTTGCATAGTATTATTTTCATTGTGCCTGATTTCATACTGTCCAAGGGCATATGCACTTACAAACGTATGTATTTATGTACATATATGTTTGGCTGCTACGTACGTACATATGTACATATGTGAACATGTGTACATACTACGGTAGTACTGTCGCTAGAATTTTTTACTGATTGTCTATTGCGTCCAAGTATTACAAGCCTTTATCAAGTTTGTCCTGCTACGTACGTATATCATATGTGTATATGCGTATGTACGTATGTGTGTATGTATGTGCATATGTACGTACATATGTGCGTATGTATGTATACACTTGTACATATCAGAGCACAGATGTTTTCCATGTAGATTTTCGAGTTTGTACGTATGTATGTGTATACATGCAGCATGTGAGTGTTTCCATGTGGCTACGCTCACTTGTATGTGTGTCTATATCCATGTACTCTACTATGCATTGTCATACGTACGTTCAGTGGAACCCTCTTAGCATGAAACTCAAGAGACTGATGAAATGTACATTTTATCAGAATTTCATGTTATCACAATAGCTAGGAACACTAGGGGCATTGAAGGGGCCATTTGCTGCTTTTGTGTTATCGCAAATTTCGTGTTAAGTGATTTTGTGTTAACAGGGTTTTACTGTACGTATCTACATACTTTGTCTTCTTTCTCTGTTATGGTTTAGGTTTTGTAAGTTTTGACAACTCTGGTTCAGCCCACATGGCTATTCAGCAGATGAACCAAGTCAGAATTGGCAATAAAAGATTGAAGGTCCAACTAAAGAAACCGAAGGACCAAAAACCATCCATGATGTAGTGTTTTGTGTTCTTCCTTGTGGTTTTGTCAGGTGAGTTAATGTGTGTGTGTGTGTATGCGTGTGTGTGTGTGTGTGTGTGTGTGTGTGTGTGTGTTGTGTTGTGTGTGTATGTGTGTGTGTGTGTGTGTGTGTGTTTGTGTGTGTGTGTGTGTGTGTGTGTACATATGTACCTGTGTGTGTGTGTGTGTGTGTGTGTGTGTGTGTGTGTGTGTGTGTGTGCACGCGCTTGCATGCATGCATGCATGTACAGGCTGGCATGCATCCCACTGTGTGTGATATATTGTACGTGATGTGATGACTTACTCTTTCGTTTTTCACCTTATTCAGGTTTTTTGCTTGATTGTCATGTTTCCTCAAGTTTGTGATTCAAATGGTTGCGTAGAATTGCTTTGTATGTACAAGTGTGTTATTTTTCTTAGCAAAGTGTGCCTATTTTGCAATCTGTGGTAGTCAGAGATTATTATTGTATTCTTTATATCCACACATCGAGGTTTGCCCTTGTATTTAGTTTGGGTTGTTTTGTGGTCTGTTTAAGTTGATATCTCTGTTTGTGTGTATGGTTATCTGTGTGTGATTGCTTTTTGATCTTTTGCTTCTGTTGTGTTGGTGTGGTCTTATCAGTGTGTACCGTATCTCGATCAGACGTTGCTTTGTTTGCTTCATATCTGCACATTGTAGCTATGATTTTCCTGTAAAATATTCCTGTTTTTCTTTTGCCCTTGTTTCTTTGCTCTGCTGTTTTTGATCAAATGTATGTACGTATTTGCGTGTGTGTGTGTGTGTGTGTGTGTGTGTGTGTGTGTGTGTGTGTGTGTGTGTGTGTGTGTTATTAACAAACTGGTTACGTGATTTATGTATGTATCCAAGTATTATTTTTAACAGAATTATAATATTGAACTACTGAAGTGTATAGACTTGTATGTTCATGGCTTGTAACAGCATTATGGCATTCAAACACGATAGTTGTTCCGCTGCTGGATTTGAAGTATGTGCATGACATTGTGTTGTGTGTAGCTTAGGTTGGAATACTTTTCTAGCTGCATATACGTACAAGTGTATGTAATAGTATTGTATGTACAGTAGAACCTCTCTAAACCGAACCCTCTGTTATCTTGAACACTCTAATCTGGATGTGTTTTTCAAGTCCTGCTCTCTATATTTGCTGTACACTCAAATCCGGAACCCTCTCCGAACTGAACCTTTTCTTTGGTCCCGAGGGTGTTTAGTTCGGAGAGGATACACTGATGGTATAATATCGTTCATAGTCTGTACCGTTTGCATGTACAGAACATATGCACACATCTGTCCCTTCATATGTACGTACCTCATGAATGACCAATCATGCAAGATTGTAAGAAATTACCACTTGTGAGATTGGACATATGGGTGTGTATATATATATACATTATTGTTTGAGTTGGCTGCAATATTATTATGTAACATTATTATATTAAATGAGGGCATTCTTGTAGTTTCATGCGCATGCCTATGTGCAATCGATTATAATTGTATCATTTGACATGCACATCGATTGATGTCTATACATACATGACCACGTGCATATATACGCATGCACTGTAGCTTCCAGCTGCAGCGCTATATTTATATACTATTTTATGTGGATTTGTTGCTGCCCAGGCAACCACGCATGCATGCATGCATGCAGTACATGTATGCGTAATAATAAAGACAAAATGGCCGTTGTATATGAATGGGAATGTTGCAAGCACATGCATGCAGAATGAGGATGCATAAATGCATGAAACCTCACCCTTGGCAGCGCCGCATGCCCCATGCATGCATGCATATGGATTGATATAATATTAATTTTGTACAATGTCATAATATCACATAATTATAATATATATATATATATATATATGTGCATGGCTCTATAGTATTGCATATAATATATGGGGCTATACCCAGTATATATATTGGATATTATATGTACCCTAAATCGGGAAATATACTTGCGAACAATAAATTTCATGAGTTGCATGGCGTCAACGTCAAATCTGGTATATAGGCAGAAAAATTCGCGACTAAAAATTTTGCAAATCTCACCATATATAGATTGTCCATACCTATACTTCGGAATGTGTGCAGAAAATATTCACAACAAAAAAATTTGTGAGTGGAGTCAATTCGCAAAATATGCAAATATTATTGGTCGTGAAAATTTCCCAATTTAGGGTACCCATATAAAATATACACTATATATGTACATTGCAACAGCTGCAGGCATAGAAAGAAAAATAAGTGCACCTGCACATTATACTAGAAGTTATTAACTATACAGCATTGCTCTTGCATACAGACCTCCCATGACAGGTCGAGCAATGAACCCCTTTCTCTTTCCAGTTGAAGTGTAGTACCAGTCTGTAAAAGGAACACGGTCCGGTGTAGACGTAGCAAAAAGATATAGCTTGTCGACTAGCAATTGAAACTGTTCCTGATTGCCCATGGCTGCCACCCACATCATCCAATCAGACTTTGTGAAATCAGCACGATCATCCAATGGCACGCCATATTCATTCATCTTGGTTTGGTAGTACATTTCCTCTGAGTCAAACACATTTTGAGGAAACAACTCAAACCCAAGCAGCTTCTGGTACATGAGATTGTACTTGAGGGACCAGGAACCTGGGAGGTTGTACTGCAGTTTGTAGTGATCCCCGTCGAGGGAATGGTTGATCCAGTACTGGGCATAACTCTGAGCAATTTTGAGATAATAGTCCGCTTTGTCTGTCTGATTGTCAAGTCTAAGTATGTATGAGTAGGCTCCAAGCCCGACAATGCCTTTGGCAGCCAGGTTTACGTTGTGAGGGGAAGGGCCTTCAAAGTCGTCCGTACATATCTGGTTGGCTGGATCTGGTAGGCTGCTTACCAAGTAGTCTCCAAAGACCTTTAAGACACCCTCGTATTTGGCAACTGCATTCAGCAACCATGTAGGGTCAGATTTTACAATTGCTGCCAGCATGATCAGTATGTTGCCTGTTTCCTCGATTGGCATTTGTTCCTGATGGTTTGGAGGAAGATTACAAACTGGCCAATGTCCAAGATGATGCGGGCACCAGGCAAGATTATAGGGAATGTTCAGTCCGTATTTTATGGTCTCGTTATTTGTGTAGGCTAGGAGAGGTTCTAACATGAGGTAAAATGGCTGTGGGCTCTGCCAAATGAACAAAGGGGAGGCCGGAAAGAGAACATCCACTGTGCTCACGTCACCGTCACTTGAGATCTCCTTCATGAATCGCCACTCCTTGTTCGTAACATTGTTCCAAACTGACTCCGTCCCTCCCACAGCCTGCCGCCACACTAGTGATGCAATGCTGGTGTAGTTTGAGCCACCAAGTTTGCCCAATGTACCCATAACAGTGCTGTCCGTTTCAGTACATTTGTTAACAATTCCAGTGCAATTTTCATGAGCAAACAAGAGCATGCCTGGTAGAGATTGGTAGACGTGCCTCCAGTATGGAATCATAGCTGTACCGAAATATAAAATGGAATCAACTTGATCGTAGGCGACTGTCACATACTTGGACACTGCAGTTGAGCCGACTTTACCAAGATCCCATGCAATGACAAGACCAGGCCATTTATCACTGCATGGTCTGGGCTGGTTTGGATCATCGCTTGGAAGCGGTTTTCCATTTGCGAAAGCAACTCTTGAGTCGCCAACATTGGTCATTGACGTCTGCAGGCTGCTTTCATCGGGTATACTCACATAGAAGTAGCCCCAGTTGATACGATCTGATCCTTTTCCTGGAAACTGCTGAGAAACTGTACCGGTCCTCATTGTGATGTAACCATCCAACTTAACTGCCGTTCTACTCCAGCTCACCTTCTCCAACACATCCGATACTGCAATCTCTGCAGTATTGTCATAGTACAGCCTCACATCGTGCGTCTGTCCATCTGTACTGCTGACATTGAAGCTGATGTAAGATATCGGGAGAGACCCGTATTCCACGAAGTTGGGGAGGGAGGGCGTGGTGAACGTGACGATCAACTGAATACCTTGGGATGCGAACTCGTATACGGTACGAGTCGGATACACTTGTACGCTCTTCTGAGTGATCACGCTGTCTGGCAGGTCGCTGTCCTTGGACATGAATCTGTAAGGCTTACCGTCGATCGAGATCATTCCCGTGAAGCAGTTAACGGCCCCTGTCCAGTGGCGGGTAAAATCGTCGTAAAGATTGTCCGCGTTAGACCAGACGCTGAAGTATGGATTGACGACCAAGAGGGGGACGGAAGGTGGTCGAAAACCAGGCGTCAGCTGCCCGCCAACGCCCGCCATGGCCAACAAGGAAGAAATAAAAATCACTGCTAAGGACATGTTTGTTGAGCACTTTTTGGGCTTGTCACGTGACTCATCGTCCACACTGTCACGCCCTCATGCAATGGCCATCTACAGACGTTTTCGGGTTTCTTGTCTGGAGAACAGTTGGCTTCTTAGCATACACGCGACGTTTGTACAGCGCACACGTGACATTTATACGTACCAAACATCACGTGTATGCTAAAAGCTGATTGTTATCCGGACAAGAAACCCGAAAATGTCTGTATGATGCAATTGAGTATTGATTTTTCAGATCACCTTTTTAGATTCATATATACTTGCTATAGTACTATCGGTATTTGGATTCACGTGTCACACCCCTCATTATAACAGTGACTCCATGTGTGTGTGTGTGTGTGTGTGTGTGTGTGTGTGCGTGCATACGTGCGTGTGTGTGTGTGTGTGGTGACAAACAACTTTGTGTAGGCATATATTGTGTGGAGCAAAAATCCCAAACGTCTAAGCAATCAAGTAAATACATCTCCAGTGAATAGACTACTTAAAAATACAATCGGTAGAATATTTACATCCTAGAATAACACCCAGACAGCTAAATTCAGGTAACAACAAATATATTTCACATACCATATACAATAACGTCACTCATATCAGCAAAATTATAAATAATTGTGTTGTAGAAAGGATCCAGCACTGTAAAGTTTCCTCCAGACGTGTATCCAGTTATCAGAACAAAGTGTGTTTTGTTTCTTACGTGAGCAATAAGCACAACGTTGTCTTTTAGTGCCAGTAGCAAACCATCCAGACCTAACCTTGAGGTGAGTTTTTCTCCTTCAAATGTGATGTTCGCGTGGATTTTTTGAACTGTTTGAAGTTCAAGGTTGTTACAGTCCCCACCGACGCATGCGTATCCACCATTCTTCACCAGCCAAGCATTAAGGGTTCCTGGGTTGGCATCCTGTCCATCAACACTGTACCCATAACCACTGAGAGCCATACTCAGTGAGGTCATTGCACAGCCTGCAATTTGTAAGGGAAAATATAGGGATAACTGAGAGTAAAACCTCTTGTAACAAACTACTGAGGAAGTTCAAGATACGTGGATAGACTGATAGATTAATAATTATTTGCTTTACAGCAGCATTGATTTTCCTGCTGCTAAATAAATTTATCTATCTATCTATCTATTTATCTTACTCCTTGAAAAGTGGAGATCTCTCCATAAGACCATGTATTCTGTGGGTTCTGATAGATTTCTAAGCACGTGGAATAGCCTCTGAACAGTGGGAACCTCCACATGATGAGTCCTTCGGCTACCAAAGCATCTGTTATAGACAGGTTCCACTGAATCAGTGATAATTCAGATATCCATTCAATCTAACTGAATACACTATTATCTGATGATAATATTACCCAATATGATGCTTACAGTCTGGCTATGGAAGACCAGATGATTCCTTGAGCTTACGTGTACATGAAGCTAATACTCCAGAGTACGTTGTGAGAATTAACCATTAATACCAATTGTCACCCTATTCATTCTAGTTCATGTGTATTAGGTATTCATTCTTGTTCATGCATGGTGCATAGGCCTAGGAACCAGGGGGGCCAGGGGGCCCTGGCCCCCTCACTTTTAAGGAGTAGGGGCCAAATATCACACATGTGTCTACATGTTGTCATACAAATGCTCCATCTAGAATCTTCTGGGCCCCTCAGTTGTGTGAGTGTTCCTACACCCCTGTGATACCAAGTACGTGAAACACCTGCAGACCTCAGGTAGATTAGGCATGAAGTTCCGATGGACAGAGTCAGTGCCTTCAATAGAACAGTACATGC
>CAUJGJ010000068.1:105200-106200 GCA_963170055.1 Halisarca cf. caerulea | reverse complement strand
TGTGTGTGTGTGTGTGTGTGTGTGTGTGTGTGTGTGTGTGTGTGTGTGTGTGTGTGTGTGTGTGTGTGTGTGTGTGTGTGTGTGTGTGTGTGCATGTGATGTATGCATGCGTGTATGTGCATATGTATCTATGTGTGTGTGTGTATGTGTGTGTGTGTGTGTGTGTGTGTGTGTGTGTGTGTGTGTGTGTGTGTGCGTGTGTGTGTGTGTGTTTGTGTGTGTTTGCGTGTACGCGCACGTGTGTGTGTGTTTGTGTGTACGTACATGTGTGTTTATCTGTATGTGTATGCATTATGCTTCACATTGCTACACAAGTAGGTATTCTTTGTATGCATGCAATATACACATTACACACATGTACAATATATACGTATGCATACGTAACTACGAACGCAATGCCTTATAAAAGACTCCACATTTACGGAGTACAATAACAAGTGAATGTTAAATGCAAATGTTCAAACTACTTCTCACCTTCCAACTTGCCAGCAATTCCCTCACTGCACCACTCCTGAACTCAACACGACTAGCAAGGTCTATCGGCTTTGGGGGAGCTAAAGAACAAGGGGAAAAGCATAATATTCTACATATACAGTGGAACCTCTGTAATCCGACACCTCTATAATCCAACATTCTCTCTAATCCGACCATGTTATGAGGTACTGTCACCATGTTTGACTGTACTATGAAGCACTGGATAATCCGACAACCTCTGTAATCTGACATCAAATTTCAGTCCCATGGAATGTCGGATTACGGAGGTTTCACTGTAATTCAGCAGGGACACACATCACTCGTACTTACACATACATATATACATATACATACATGCACGGCATGTAACATATACGTACGTACATAATAATAATATAATATCATACATACAGTATATAACAGTGTTCTTGCCAGCCCTTTTTAAGCAGTGTGGCCACCCTGCCTAACTTATGGTTTAGACCATTTTTCTATTTTATGTAGAGTCCATTCCTTTTTTGAAATGCTT
>CAUJGJ010000068.1:87700-100200 GCA_963170055.1 Halisarca cf. caerulea | reverse complement strand
GTGCTCAGATATCTTAGCATATATGCGCTGTCTATGCATCAAGTGGCTACTTTTAGTGAACAAGCAGCCATTTTATTCTTATTTTTCATCATCCACCTCCAAAGATTCGACTCGCACAGAAAGGAAGCACATTCACTTCTTACTGACCAATCTGCCGAAATTGGATGAATGCATGTCACAGGTCAAATTTTTAGGGAAAATACAGTAGCAAAAAGAGGATCTACAAAGGACATGACGTACGGTCCCCATATAATTCCTACAACACATTTACACACTCTACATGTACGGAGAATGCGGCATGCATATATATTCTTGTCTCAGCAGCACCAAGTGTGCTCCTGTGCATATTTTAGTACTATAAGAAGGCTCAGATGCTTGATATTAGAATGTGTCCATTCAGTACTATTGCATCACACTATGTCGATGTATCCACAAGACCTCAAAGAAAAGTAGTTCACACTCACTAAAATGCATACTTCTCAACATGACCCTCTCAGAAACTCAAGGGGCTGGCTGGGCTGAAATTCATCTCAAGAAGTACTTCATACAAGTGTATCACACATAAAGCTTACTAGCCTGAGAGTTGGGCTCGGATTAGACTTATACATGTGCATGTATGTAATTCGTGCTAGCAAAATCGTCAAAATTAAACTGGAGTTGGAATCTACAGCTGTACTTTATACCATCACACTGAACATGCACACATACTATGAGCATGCTAAAGTATGTGTACTGCACTGTACAATGTACATAGTAAGTACAGCGAAACCTCCAATAGTGGACTCTCCCAAACAAGGACACATGCAATATAATAAACCTCTCTACAAAGGACATCACTTACGGTCCCAGTATAATTCATTCAATACACGTATTTTGAACCTTAGAAAGAGGAAACCTCTCTACAAAGAACAAATCTGCTGAAGTGGTAGCTCCTTTGAGGGACCACCCTCGTGAAGGACCATCGCCTTTGTAAGACCAGCCTTACTGATCACAAATGCACATACATATTTGTCCCATACTAAACTCCCCCTCATCAGAGACCACCTTTCACCTGTCCTTAAGGGTGGTCTCTGAATAGGGTTCCCACTTTACAGTATGTACCTACCTATACACAGTGCTGTGCAATACATCAAATAAACAGTAGTCCCACATGTTATTTGTACAAAATTCTGATACAGGCCAACTTTTCCTGTACCATAATATTGTGTGATACCGCTGTATCCACTAAGGCTTGTCCAGTATTGTAAGGACTAAACATATAATATGATATATGAAAGTCTATCTCAAGTGATGTGTTTAAAAGCTATTGAACTGTTGCTTGTGACAGCCACGATTATGGGTGTAAATGTGCATATTATGTAGCATGCATGGCTGTTGTTCTTGAAATATTTTAATCCGTGCAACAAGGATTCATTTGGATGTTGTCTACAGTTCCAACACTCAGTATACCGTGATCATAGTCACATATACTGTGATAGAGTGTGGGGACTATACCGAAACTGATCATTAGTGATAGCACACAGCCCTACGTATATACAGTATACATACATACAGTGACGCCAAGAAGCAATTCTTTTGATGTATGTACATTCACACAGTGTCGGAAGTTCTCAGTTCATCCCAATGTAAAATCATGTACGTACATACACATAAACAATGGGTCAATGAGGCTGCCTCTACACACCCCAGTAAGCAGTACTTACATGCACACATAATATGGTAAATACGTACGTACAGTATGTCTAATGTGTGCACATACATACAACGTAAGGATTGTCGAAAGGTAGCGATGTACAGATTACATATGTACAGTGGCAATGGGCTAGCAGTATCAGTCAGCTTGTGTACATAAGGATAATGAGATACTGCCTCCCCATACACAATGGATTGTGCACATCTGTTTAGATATGTGCACATAATCTACCATAGGAATGTATGTGTAAGTATGGGTGTTGACACCCTCCTTTTGCTCTGTTGACTTTTTGACTGTGGGAGGTACAATTGTCTTTCTACAAGTTCCACAATTTCCAGAGGACTCCATCCAGTTCAAGTGCTATATAGGAAGTAACTGGCTGGGTGGGAAAACAGACAGTGATGTGGGTGGGCACACACACACACACACACACACACACACACACACACACACACACACACACACACACACACATACACACACACACACACACTGTCTAGTCACCTGTATAATTCAATCACACAAAAGAATGGCAGCTCTTCAGTCAGACAAGCAAACACATTTAGAAGTGTCCACTGATTAGTACTTTGTGTTTTCTGCATGTCACCTACAATGTACGCAGATGTGGGACAACCAGCTTGAGAAAACCAATAGACTGTATTACGTACATCACATTACATTGTTTCACATACATAGGCAACACTGAGTATACTACTTACAAAAAAATAGTATCACAGCAAGATCTGATATCTTTCTGGTACGAACCACAAATTGCATATTTATCACGAATAATCCAAATTTTTGGTATCCATGAAAAATTTAACCCTTAATTGAAAACAATCCTCTAGTTGTTTGTCGATTCTGACATGTAACATTGGGCCAGTTGGTTGTTTCTCAGCCTCATGCAATCCTGTGCAATTCACATTCCCGTTCACATCACGTGTTGACTACTGCGACCACCACAGCCTAACATCCCAACCAGGCCTCCACCACAAACTTCCCTGAGGAACATGTCCCATAAGATAATACAGTGGAACCCTCTATTCCAAACAATGTGGTACCAGAAAAACTGCATATCCTGAATATTCAGATGTCTTCATTTCAGAGGATGGAGATGTACATACCATATCAAAGTATAGTGAAGTAGTTGGTTCCAGTGGCATATGTCCACAATAGAGAGACATCTGCAATTCAGGGGTGTGGATTAGAGGGTTCCACTGTAGTGTGTTGCTGGCCATATTTGTACCATAGATGCACTAACAGCGTAACGGTTGTGCAGGTTGGAGTATCCCTGCTTGTACTGTATGCATGCATACAAACGTTACACTTCTTTACTTTTACCTGAAACCTCATGAAAGCATGTACAGAAAATATACAACTTCCGCATCATACACTGACATACGTATGTACGTACATACGTACACATGTGTGCAAACATAGAGGTATTGACCGAATGATGCAGAAGCGGTTACAAATGCTGAAACGCCTAATCATGATGGGTCAGTTGAGGAGCCTACACAGAGCATAGAGACTCATGTAGTATGGAATGTCTACATCTCATTTGATTTGTACATATAGTTTAGAGTGTCTATACACAGAGTTTGCTCAGTCAACTACCACCTATTCATTCACGTTATCAGTGAGTCTGTGTACACATTACACCTGACGGACAGCAGCAATGAGTTCGATCATAGAATGCTTGATGGCTTTTAGTCATAATGGATTGATCATGTGATGCAGATGGTCACCACCACATGGAAGAGAAGAAAAGAACTGACAAGTTTCAAAGGATGAACTCCACGACCATTGAATACAAGGACACTAGATGGTAATCGGAGACAGGGGCAACATGGAAAATGGTGGTGGCAACTCGGAGCCCCTAAGCAAACTTGAAATGCTGCCACTAGCTGTTTCAACAGGTTTTTTTCTTTTTATTGAAATGTGGCTCCCTCTGGCCTTACCAGGGGAGTAGTATACACCATTTTCGGCTTTACTCATGATCCTGTGTCCTAGGTCACCTTACTCTTCTTCTTTGCCTTGCAAGGCCCCTATATTGCATAAATGGCAAACCCAGGCAATGCGGCAACATGGGTTAGGCCTGTGTACGAGGCAAAGTATGAACAAGATGTGTAGTCCATCAAGATCTGTAAAAAGAATTTATGTGTGTATTGCCAATGCATTCACCTTATTTCTTTTTACCCTGTATTCGGGACTCAACTGTACGTTGTATGTGTGAATTTAATGGCATCCCCCCTAGTCTCGCGAGCCAGCCCCTAACCGCCGCTATTCCTTCTTACGAAGGGCTGGCTCGCGAGACTCCCCCTCCCCCCCCCCCCACAATCACTTCATATATATGGAATCTGAACTCACAGCACGTTTTTTCGGAGAAACAAGCCAGAAAAGCACCAGCCTTCTTCTTCCTAACGCCATTTTCCGCTGAGCACGTGGGTACGCGTGTTCTTAGTCTATCCGGATCGACAATTTTACCGCCACATTTGCAGGATACTGTAGCGCGGACCTAGGGATAGGTTCAGCGTAGATGGGTCTGGTACAGTAGTAGATCTATGGTTGCAGTAGCTACAAGTTTCTGGGGTAGTACCTACTCCTCAAGACCTGTACAGCAAGGTCTACTCACAGATCGTGAACGATTGAGTGACACCAAGTCGAGCATAGTTACTTCCTCCGAGGCTTCCTCAGCGCGAAGACAAATTGTTATTATAAGAACATGGTTTCGGATACCTTTCGAATTTTGTATTGTAACCGAAGGCTGAGCCGTCTAGTTGGCGTGATAGGGTTCGTGCTATAGGAAAGCCCTAACCTTCATTCTCTCGTACGGTCTTTCTGACATTTTTACTATCGATTGTTTCCATTCCAGTATCGTGAACATCTCCAGCTTACTGGCCTGTTAGCGACCGAAGGTTAGTTTTTGACCAAGTGCATAATTCTTATGTAGGGGTCACAATGAAAAATATCATTGTTGTCAGAAACATCCGAAAATGATGTTTTAGGTGAAAATCTACGGCGAATCTAATGGTGGTAACCGTTTTTTGATTGGCCGATTTATGACCAAGTTATGCGTATAATCATAATTTTGTGCAACGCAGGTGGTTTAAGTAGGGCAATCTCCTCCAATTTTCTACCATGGATAGCCGAGGGATGGATCAACCTTGCACAGCGTGAGGGTTTGTTTCGCGTATGTTTCTAGCTTGTAAGGACGTTTAGTGTGGATTGGCCAGAATAATAAACCTGCAATCTATTCATGTGTTATTAATGTAGCTCTTTAGGTTCAATTGTGGGCCATTCATTTGGTATGGATTCTACAAATTCACATCTTGTACTTTAAATTTATTTAAATTTCCTCCTGCAGCAACAGTTACTATAATAACAGTAACAGTAACAATTACTGTTTTAAATTTGTTGAAGAATTAATATTGTATCCCGATTACATGCAATAATTAGCAGCATACGATGCAAATTGGATATCTCCCTGCAGCCAGTTTTGACTTTACCGCGCAGAAGGGTAGAATAATGTATAAAAACATATAGAACGAATTTGTAAGAGGATGTATACGGTTGACAGAGGAATATACATAAAGGCTTTCTTAAAAGACCAGCTTCCAAGAAAACTGGCCAGGAACATTAATAATAATATTATTGAGTTTACTGTATATATATATATATATATATATATATATATATATATATATATATATATATAATATATATATATATATATATATATATATATATATATATATGTATAAACATATGTGAGGATATTATTAATATTGGGATATGTGCGGTTAGAGATCATAATTTGTTGGAATGCATGAGTATACATTGCACACATACACAGTACTGTGGAATCATATTAGGAATCTCATTGGCCAACAGAATATATATGATGCCTGCAATGATCACGGGTGCGTATTACTTAGATTAAAGTAATACCAACCAAACTGTGTATATTTTTAGAAAGAATAGCACAGTACCAAATCACACAGCTTAATTCTGATTTGTGGTATAAATTCTGCGTACAATCTACTTGGGATTCGTGCATGCACACACACACACACACACACACGCACACACACACACACACACACACACACACACACACACACACACACACATACACACACGTACACACACGTACACACACGTACACACACACATACACATACACACACACACACACACACACACACACACACACACACACACACACACACACACACACATCAAGTCTCAGATATTGCCCATCTGTCTGTGTTTACATAAGAAGTGTACTTGCATGATAAGCTAATCAATATTTACAAAGTGTCATGTTGAGTAGGCATGTTGTGTTGTAGATAATGTACCCTAGCTGTTGTTGAGTTCATGTACGTATGTATATTATATACAAAGTAGACAATTCTCTTGTCAGACTAACTGATCTGAAAGTATATAGTACGTAATGTAATGTTACATTTCTATTGAGATACAGTGGAACTTGCTTCGTAAACATTAATACCTGGTTTGGATAATTCTAGATTATAGTATGTACTCCTTTTTTGTCCCTACATGTGTATACCTCATGTACATAAACCTGCCCCTCCAAGGTACGTACTATAAGTAAGTTTCAATGTTACTTATTGTTACCCTCAGCTGTTAACATTGTGAACACATCATGTACATATTGCATGAATCGTTATTATCTGAGTGTATCACATCAACATAAGCAAGGGAGTATATGCATGAAACCGTCTAGGATGGAGGATTGACACATAGTATTGCATGGACCATGGTTTCAAGTTCTAATCATCCTGAAACTCCAGGAATAAGGATGCGTTGTAAATGGACATGGGGCTGGATGGATATATAATGGCAAAACTAACTGTACATATATATAGCCTAAACGAGCAAATAACGTTATAATAAAACATGTCATTGAGGTCCGACAGGTATAGGGCTAGACAGAATTTTAAGGTGAACTGAGACTCATGAGTGCACTGTGCAAATTCTTTTACCCTTAAAATACATAATAATGTTAAAAGTGTTGAGTGGTGTAGCTAGGAATTTGCACGGCTGGATTTGTGCATGTTATTTCCAGTACTAGCTTGGACGAGGTTTTAAATTCACGGTTTTTGCAGATATTGAAAGTCATCCACAGAGATTGAGCTCTTGTGCAATGGTTAAATATGGCCATTTGCTAATATGAAACGCAATTACCACTGCAATCGAAGATTAGCAAAAGTTTTACATCGCAAAGACTAAAGCAATGCCATAAATTTTCAACCAGCAGCACGTAAAACTAAAATTATATAATATATCATATACTATTAATAACAAATACATATGTTACATGAAATGTATAATATGGTATTTATTCACTTACAGGATGATTGCTACCTTAAAGCTTACTTGTTTTTGGAACCTGATTGCACTGCTGGCTGCATTGAGGTTCTCTGGAGCAGCAAGTATGTATTGAACTTGTATGTGCATGATTCAGAAACGAACAGGTTTTCATTCATGCAGTCAAGTGTAATTTGTTGCTTTCTACAAAGCAGTAGTAAGTACATGTACTTCAGTAGCTTGTAGAGATGAGGTGACCTTTTGCTATATAGGGCATGTACATGCATGTCCATTGCTAGGGCGTGTACATGCATGTCCATTGCTAGGGCACGTACATGCATGTCCATGGATTGCTAGGGCACGTACATGCATGCCCATTGCTAGGGCACGTACATGCATGCCCATTGCTAGGGCACGTACATACATGTCCATTGCTAGGGCACATACGTACATGCATGCCCATTTAACCCTTTATTGTGGAAGATGTGATTGTGCAATCACCCCTTTATCGTGGACGAGCCACTATAGTGGCTCGTACTTCTTTTGTCATTTTAAGAACGAATTAAGTGTTTACTGGCTCAATTGCCCATCTAACGAAAGTTAAAACATGTTGCCAGTATCAACATAAGCGATAGATAACAAAAATAGTAACACGAAAGCTAGAAAAACACAAAATCCTAAGTGTACCGTATGCGTATTGCTGCATCAGACGAGTTTCAGGAACAGGTAGATGATGACAAAAACGAGTTCAGAATTAATCTGGCTTGAGAAACGATGGCACAGTACCTCTCTAGAAAGCGGAAAGGACGAACTAGCATTAACGCATGTGGAACATGTCCACGGACACTTGTATGGCTTCAGTGATCAGAAAATTTGTCTTCACTTTTTAGTTTTATTTCTTACTACAAATACGCGCTATCTTCTAACAACTAATACCATTGTGTAGATGGCTGCATTACCTTTCGTTCGATGTCAAACTTGAAAGAATTTTCTACGTTCCTTGGAATGTATGCGCATTCTCCTCAAACATATAAAAACACGAAAAACGGCTGGGCGGCAGTGCAGCTTCAAAGCCAAGGGCACAAATGTTGGTATACAGGTTCCTTACCTAAGTATCTAATACTTCCATGTTGGGGATTTAAATATCTCTAAGAGTTTTAGAGAAAAACGGCAAAAACCACAATTTCATACCATGGTAGCTCACCTTTTCGCCTGTAACGTCTGAATCGGGCAATGAATCAAAATCCCCAACATGGAAGTTATTTATTATCCTATAATACAGCCAATAAATGTAAAAAAGTATGCCAATAGGCTTTTTCCCACTGCCGCCCAGCCATTAAAGTTTTGACTAGCCTAGAACTAGCTGGTAGCCATTTTGTCACATGACCGTCGCATGATATTGAAAGTGACGTCACCACCTAAAAGTCGCGTCAAGTAGCAAGTGAAGTGGAATACAGACGAAGTCTCTTCTTTTTTGTACCTTTGATCTTTGATACATAACCTTTCGCCGTCGGATAGCTCTTTGAATTCTGCTTTGGTCGCATTTGTATACGAACCGAATCGCTTTCGAAGATGTTTTTCGGAAGGAGAAAAGATCGAAGAAACTCAAGCTAGGTAAGCCAGACCAGAAAGTTACTGACATATTCAAATTTGATCGAAGGCTTAAGATTCACTTAGTTTCGCATAGCCAGCCTCTTTCTCCTTGATGTTGTTAGAGATTTTGTCGAATTTTTATGATGTCGTCAACGGAAAGGGGCTGGAGACGCGAGACTAGGATTCACTGTAGCCGAAGGCCGTTTGACTGGAATAATTGTCGATCTTACAGTTTTAACATCATGTAAGGCTGTTTTGGAATCTTTACGTGCACAGCAACATTTTCCTAAGTCACGGGCTGGTCACATGACATTTCGTAGCGAACCCATCTAAAGTCGCGAAATTCTTTCTGATTAGCGCCTCCACTGAGATTTCAAGTTTATGGACATGTCCCACATGCGAACGGTGTGCCTCCTTTCCTGCGATTTGTGAGCGTCACTCCCTTCGACGTTGACAATCTTCGGAGCGCCCTAATCTGCCATTATAGCTCGTCAATTCTTTCCAGGAAGCAAAACAAGTACAGCGGCAAGCAAAGTAAGGAAATCGATCCCATTCTCTCTGCGTAGTTCCTGATTTTAGATTGAGCCGCACTAAAGAACGCCATTTTTATTCCGCATAACTAGGATTTTTCGGTAAATTATCGCATATTTATTGCATAACACCGTAAAACGGGATCGAAGATAACTTTTAGTATGTGTTCTAATTTCGTTATAATCCATATTAGAAAGTTCATACTTACAGAGTGTGTTACTATTGCTACGTGTATGCTTCGTATAAAATTTGAACAAAATGCGCTAAACTTTCGTCATCTTCCACAACCACGGGTTGAGCCACTATAGTGGCTCGTCCACAATAAAGGGTTAATTTAATATTGCCATGCAGTCAATATACCTGATACCTGATACCTGGTCAAACAATATCATTGGCACCAAGATGAGGAATACCCCTTCTATGGTATATACATGTTCATTATTTTCTTTAGTGCATACTTCTGTAAATGACATCAATGACATGATATTTCTGTAGCTAGATCAATATAATAATTTCTACCACTGACCTCAAAATCTTCTATGCAAAGTATTATTTTGATAACAACATATGCCAATGACATTTTTTTCTGTGCATATTTAATTTACTTTCTTTTAGAGAATGATACCATTACAAATAACCCAAGTGATGAGCACAAAAAACCTGGAGATGTTGCTACATTTATTTGCCCTTTTAAAGGAGATACACAGCCTACTTGGATTAGAAGTGACAAGGATGGGACTACTCGGGGCATCTATAATCCTAGGCAGGTTGTTGAGAACACGTACACTGTAACTTATGGAGATCCTACTGGAGATCCTCTAAATGGTGTGGCCGTAGCAACGTTGACAATAGTGGCAGTTGTTGAACTCAATGAAAGCCAGTATCATTGCTACCTGAACAATGCTGAAGTCCCCCAACCTACAAGTGCTAAAGCAACTCTGTTTGTTTATGGTATGTGAAAGTTCACTATTACATCTTCGGAGTACAATAATACATCATGAATTTTCAAACTTGATACACTGGCCTATATATAACAGCTGTAGTTGTATGAGATTACATTTCACCTGTAATATATACAAGCTATAGGTGCATGAAGTGCATGTTTAATATAGAAATTGGAAGGTTTTGATCCACCTCAGCCATTTTATTCTTACCCCCCCTCTCTCTGTAATAGGAGCGCCAAATCCGCCAAAATTTGATATGATCCCAGGATACAACTATCTACTTGTTGACTGGTATGCTCCATGGCTGCCAACTGCCGTATCAGGTATTGTTTTACTAAATTATGAACTGGAACTTCAAGCAGAAGATGGTACAGTTATTGAGACAGCAACTGAATCAGCTGATTCAGCACTAAAGCATACATTCCACGATGTGATGTCAAACACCTCCTATAAAGTCCGAATGAGAGCAAAAAACTCAATTGGATTAAGTGAATGGAGTGCCTTAACTGAGAAAACAACACCACTGCCAGAAGGTACAAACAAGTTATAATCTATTTATTATAGACTGAGTACATAAAATATAATTAAATATTGTTGTGTTTTGCAGCTTCACTGTTGCTGAACAGTGCCCATAGTTACTTTATTCTATAATATTATCATGGTATGCAACGTTTTCCTGTTAGCTCCTGGTAAGCCATTCAACCTCAAGACGTCCGTCAACATTAATGGTGGAACACCAGCCATTTCTGTATCTTGGGAGGTCAGAATCCATTATATTATTATTATATGGCTCTCGATCATTTTGATGCAGGAATTATTTGTTTTTGACCCATTTCGTCATAATCATACATGCATGTATTAGACTATTTATGGGCAAATCCCAACTACCAGAGATATATTATCTATCATATAGCATAAAGGTCAGATAAAGCCAATTGCTGCCTTCATAATAGATCAAGTCATTAATTGTGTTCTTTTTCTTTTGAATCTTGTCTGCTTATCAATATAATTTTCATCTCATTATATATGTTCCCTATAGTTGAAGCATTCAAATTCCTTTGTCATCAAAATATATCTTTTGCCACTATATAGGACCCTGATCGAAACTTGTTTGAACAGCCTCCTATTACAGTTTACACACTTTACTACAAAAAGGGTGAAGAGGAGGAGGTGTCTCTCACCGGTAGCTCAACACCTGCAAGTGTGCCCTCACCTGAACTAGGAGTAGAGTACACTGTAACAGTGTCTGCAACTAATGATGGAGGGGAGTCAGAGAAATCTGATGAAATCAAAACTAGTGAGTGTTATATTAGACTTATAATTTGGTCATTCTATAGTCTATGTAAGCATCTCTATATGTGTATCAGATTCTGTATCTATGTGTATGCATGTGTGTATGTGTGTGTGTGTGTGTGTTTGTGTGTGTGTGTGTGTGACTGTGTGTGTGTGTGTGTGTGTGTGTGTGTGTGTGTGTGTGTGTGTGTGTGTGTGTGTGTGTGCATGTGTGTGTGTGTGTGTTGTGTGTGTGCGTGTGTGAGTGTGTGTATGTGTCTGTGTACATGTGTGTGTATCTCTCTCTCTCTCTCTCTCTCTCTCTCTCTCTCTCTCTCTCTCTCTCTCTCTCTCTCTCTCTCTCTCTCTCTCTCTCTCTCTCTCTCTCTATCGTCGTCGTTATTGACTAAAATAATACTTCGAAGAACTCTTCTGGTCAAAAAGACTCTTCGCTGATAAAATCAGGAGCAAACAAATGAATTTCACTGAAATATAGCCGAAAGATTACGTACCGACTTTGCGTCCGCCATGTTGTTGCCTTCCGGCAGCCCAAAAACGGCATCATACAATAAATGAACTGTAAATGAAATGGTAACTCAAAATTTGCCCACAAAAGACATTTTTGATTTGTTGATTTGTTCGCAAAGCGATCACAGGGCAGTCTTCTTCTTGATCAATGTATCAAGTGTATGAATCATGGCTGCAGGTTTATTGTGCACATATACGACCCTCAGTCTTGGTCATCGGAAGTTTGTGAATAGATATACTTCTCACCTTTGGCTCGGGGCATATCCACCCACAAACATTCTTAAACCTCAACATTGCTCGTATATATATATGCACAATACACCTGGCAGGCATGATTTGTACGGTGCTCTAATGTAGTACTATATATACGCTTATGTATTTTGTATTTCTTCTTGTCTTTCCATATATAAGCATTTCATTGTATTATATGCACCACGTACATTTTCAACATTTGCTTTGCCATGATGCACTACATGATCATATTTGTATGCTGTATCAATTTTCAGCTGTTAAGTACCTCATCAGTGCAGCAGTGGAAGTTGTTGATCAGAAATTGAATATCACATGCAGCGTTGAAATCACTGACGTGAGTGTCAAATGCTCGG
>CAUJGJ010000068.1:80200-85200 GCA_963170055.1 Halisarca cf. caerulea | reverse complement strand
ATAGACACTGCACGGGCTAGAGAAATTAAATCTCCACACTCCTACAGATCAACACATGATCAGAATCTGCGTTGCACCTGGTGCAGTTGTGTGCCCCTACTTCTATGCACCGTGCAGTGGTGGGCATGCATTCACACAAAGAGAAGGTTCATCGTTACAGTTTCATATCCACTCTGTCTATATTACATGATTGGTTATTGTTCCTGTTCGGAAAAATTTAAGTCCCATAGTACCAACGTTTCATCTATCTATTGTGTTAGCTGCAGAATCACATGATATTTAAATTATTGACAGATATGGTGTCTGTAGTAAACAACATCGTATACATTATTTAATGTACTAGTTGTAATTTTGTATAAACTAAGACTATACACTGTTACCAATTTGTTATAATTATTCTAGTTTATTTAACATTGTTTTCACTCTAAGCCCTGTGTCTGAGGCTTGTTCACTTAGACAGTCATTATCTACTTACTTGCCTACATATAATCATAAATTTCCAGGGATGCGTTGGGCGGTAGTCAAGCCACACACTGGGAATAACCCTGTGTAATAAAACTGTATAAGGAATAAAGCTGCATGCGTCTGAGGCCCAAAGTGTAAGTAAAAATTGTTGTGTTGCTTTAAAAAATATGGAATTTAATTATAAAGTGTACCCAGTCTGGATTGTCTACTATCATATTGACTATAATACAACTAGCTTTATCCCCTCATGTCAGGTCTGCATAATATGCAGAGTTAATCAAAACGGATATTATGTACATTGTCTTGTGATACACTTGCATTTTCACTGCAAGTCTAAATGTTAGGCCCACAATGTGCGCGACCTGTCTCCCCATAAAAATGATGAATTGGAATTTTCACAGCTGTCAACAATCTGATGATAACAACATTCTTGGTGTGATGTGACACATTCAGCATGTGTACACACACTGTAGCTTTGATCCTACACAGTTGCAATGTTTGGCGTTATATAGATAGTCTGTTTGCAGACGAAAGGGATCATACAAACCTTCTAAGTACAGTTTAGCCTCTGTACAAAGAATGCATAGATCTGAGTATGTGCAGCCGGGTTGCTCTATTGTAAATGAGGACTGATTAACAAATGTCCGTAGGTGGTTGTTACATGAGTGGTTTGACTCAATATTTCTAATCTTATATTACAGTATTATTTTTTAATTTATGCATGTTTAGGGTGAGTTTCATGCATCATTAAATTCCAAAACAAACCTCAAATTTCGAGAGCATTCCAGCATCCAGTACAACTGCAGTATGTTGAGTATACACTTTACACACTCATTGTCATGAGACAATAATTATTATAGCATTGTTTGGCCAAATTGCACATAACCACATAAACAGTTAACCCACATGCTGTATTCAATGTCTTTTAGGTAGCATTTATCTCAAAAAATAATTAAAGACTTATGTTGATCGACAATGCACATGCATGGATATGTACTGTATAATATCATATATGCAAAATGTATATGCATACAGTGTTTTTGGAAGACAAAGCATGTTGGACTGACATGCCTCAAGATACCTAGGGAGAACACTGTATTGTATAGGTAGTTTTATACTGTACATTACAAAAATTATGCAGGACCAACACATGGGGTCAATATAATAATGTATAAATTAAATTCCAAAACTTAAAGGTATTTTTTCAATCCTATCGATCATGACTACTTTGTATTCCAATTATCAAAGTTTAATGTATATTATTAATAGTAAAATTCCCCTGAATGCCCATGATGTTCGCAAGTTAATTGGAGCCACATGGGTGGGAGCCACATATATATACTTGCAAATTTTGCACAATACCACAATAATTATTTATCACTATTTAGAACTTGGGGTTCTGACTGAAAAAGTGCTAGTAACCCTTCAGATAAATAAACATTAGTTGCACACACACACACACACACACACGTACGTATGCACACACACACGCATGCATGCTAGCCTGCACACGCACACACACATACACACACACACACACACACACACACACACACACACACACACACACACATGCACACACACACACATGTATACCCACACCCACCAACACTCACCCACCCACCCACTCACACACACACACACACACACACACACACACACACACACACACACACACACACACACACACACACACACACACACACACACATACACACACACACACACACACACACACACACACACACACACACACACACACACACACTTGCACACACACACACACACACACACACACACACACACACACACACACACACACACACACACACACACACACACACACACACACACACACACACACATGCACACATACACACATGTATACCAACACCCACCAACACTCACCCACCCACCCACCCACCCACACACACACACACACACACACACACACACATACACACACACACACACACACACACACATACACACACACACACACACACACACACACACACACACACACACACACACACACACTTGCACACACACACACGCACACACACACATGCACACATACACACATGTATACCCACACCCACCAGCACTCACCCACCCACCCACCAACCCACACACACACACACACACACACACACACACACACACACACACACACACACACACACACACACACACACACACACACACACACACACACACACACACACACACACACATGCACACATACACACATGTATACCAACACCCACCAACACTCACACACACACACACACACACACACACACACACACACACACACACACACACACACATACACACACACACACACACACACACACACACACACACACACACACACACTTGCACACACACACACGCACACACACACATGCACACATACACACATGTATACCCACACCCACCAGCACTCACCCACCCACCCACCAACCACACACACACACACACACACACACACACACACACACACACACACACACACACACACACACACACACACACACACACACACACACACACACACACACACACACACACATGCACACATACACACATGTATGCCAACACCCACCAACACTCACACACACACACACACACACACACACACACACACACACACACACACACACACACACACACACACACACACACACACACACACACTTGCACACACACACACGCACACACACACATGCACACATACACACATGTATACCCACACCCACCAGCACTCACCCACCCACCCACCAACCCACACACACACACACACACACACACACACACACACACACACACACACACACACACACACACACACACACACACACACACACACATGCACACATATACACTTACACACTTAAGCTTGTAACTTGCAACTTGTAATGCCACAGCCCGCAGTGTGGGCTATATTGTGGCCCCCTTGTTGGGTCCCCAAAAAAGGGCCAACTGGGGGGCAAGCCACCAGACATCAGCGAGGGAGAGACCCACTGGATATGGGCCCAGCTGCCCCCACCATCCCTGATGGCCCCCTCGTGCAATCAGGAGTTGCCCATCTGTGAGGTTGCAAGCCCCACGAGATGGGTAGGGCTGGGCTGCAGCTGAAGAGCGGTGGCGTGTCCACCTAACTCACAGCAGCAGTGATTCCCAACCCTAAACTCAGTAATATCCAGGCTAATAGCATCTAGGGCACCAGCCAATGACCAGCACCCTGCTAAGAGTCTGATAAAGAAATACCCAAGTCACATTTAATGTTTCCAGTGGTTGAGGCTGATAGGTATGATTTCACCTGTAAGCAGCTGAGAGTTCCAGTTTTCATCCTTCCAAAAGCACCACCTGCTGGCAACAGGCTTAAGCTCTTAAAAGAGATAACTAACCAGCCCCTCACACCAACTGGGAACTTACACACATGTATACACACACACACACACAAACACACACACACACACACACACACACACACACACAAACACACACACAAACACATGTACACACACACACACACACACACGCACGCACACACACACACACACACACACACACACACACACACACACACACACACGCATGCAACACACACATGTGCACACACACACACACACACACACACACACACACACACACACACACACACACACACACACACACACGTGCACACACACATGCACACATATACACATACACCCACACCCACACACATACACACACATACACACGTACACATGCACACACGCACGCGCACACACGTGCACACACACACATGCACACATACACATACACACACACACACACACACACACACACACACACACACACACACACACACACACACACACACACACAAACACACACACACACACACACACACACACACACACACACACACACACATGGTGATACATTAGCAAACGCTGCTCATTATATTAAGCACACATGCATATGTTTCCTGCCACCCAGAGTAATAGGCACATAATGTTATTCTTCTTATTAACTAGAGTCTACGGTATATCACTATTGTGTTGGGGATAATACCTTAGAACACACTGTCCCATTGCACACTCAGCGCACTTTTCCTTTGAATCATTGCCTGCACATTGCAGTTGGGATTTCATACATTTTGGCACTACTTTGTTCTCAACAGTTCTTTTCGCTCTATTTCTTTGATGTAGTTGACATGGCATTTGGGAAAGGTGTGCTATTTTATCTCCTTACTGTCTGCTGTGTTATCCTTTGTACTCAAGGTAAGTAAGTGATTACGGAAGTTGTATAAGTGCCACGATACATGCAAAATATTTCATCAATGCTAATTAAATTCAATGACCTTGAGCATGAAGGTATAATAAAGTATTTTGAAGTTTTATTTTATAAGTACAATTATAACAGTATACTTAAACTAATTACTTATACTGGTAGCTAACAACCTATACCTCATTGCCCCTATATATATATATATATATATATATATATATATATATATATATATATATATATATATA
>CAUJGJ010000068.1:70200-72700 GCA_963170055.1 Halisarca cf. caerulea | reverse complement strand
TTCCACAGGTGAAATGACCGCGACCCTGGAACACGTAGCGATAACAGGTGCGGCAGCAGTTGTTATCACTAGAACAGTACTCACGCAGAGTAACGCAAGCTCAAAGAAACGCTACAACCTTGGAAGAGTTAAAATTGTCCAAGTCCTCTGCCAGAAGTTCACCGACTAACAAGGTGAGTGCCGGCTTATGCTCGGGTTCGTGTTCGTGTCCGTCCCCGTCTAGATATCAGCTTTACATTTAAAAAAAAACTCCAGAATCTGCAGAAAGCGCGCTCGTACCTCGAGCTCTTTGTTACTGTTCCCTAATACGTACGTGTTTGAAGTTTGTTTATTGTCTGTTGTTCGTATCCTTGATGTCTACGTACAACATCGGTGGAGTATATCACCGAGAGGCTATCGTGAGCATAACAACTCTAAAACAGTGTCTATTGTGCGAACAATCCTATTCTAAACACCCCTTGCTTACACCTAGTACGTCTGAAGTATGGGTATATACACACGTGGAGGGTCAGCATTCGCTAACATGCATGCAATCATTTTACTTGGTTCTCGGCCTCAATCCCATTTAACCGTATAGTATTATTATTATGTACCTATCTTGCACCTATACGGAACCAGATGTTGCAGTGTGATGTTCTTGTTAGTTATGATGTTCTTGTTTAGTTGCTCCTCCTGTGTAGACCTGTGCGTGTGAAAGTGACCTTGTTTTGGATGGCTGTGTGCTCTTGCTATTATATGACACTATTGCATAGTCTGCTCTGTTGATTTGAGGCTAGTTGCAGCATTCTTGCAATGCGTCCAGTTTTATGCCAGAACTGTTGGTAGACACTGTAGAGGAGAGTACATATGTACTTACGTGTTTCATGTGCTTAATTAAGTAAAGCAAGCAGGTAGACTGCTAGTCTTGCGTAGCAAAGCATTTCTGCCTCAGCGTCTGCCATTTTATCCGAAGTGGAGTTGGCTTCCCCTCTTTCTACAGTGTGTGTATTTATACGTACATACGTACTGTAGGACTTGCTTAGTACGTACAGTGGAATCTCCACATAAAGGACACTTTGGGACAGTCATTTTGTCCTTTGCAAGGAGGTTGTCCTTAATTGGGAAATCTAAAATGTATTGGAACTATAAGGAGAAAATATTTTGGAACCTCAAGCTGTGTCCCTTGTAGAGAGAGTGTCCTTATTTCAGAGTGTCCACTACCAGAATTCCACTGTACCATGAACTTGGTATACCGTGAAACCACTCTAAACCGACACCCAGTGGGGCTTGAAGAATGTCAGATCAGGAGGTTGTTGGATTGCCGATTGAGTAGCATACTTCAATACAGGACTGTACCTGAAACTATGGCTTAGCACATTGATTCAATATATATGAGGACACTACCTCAAAATGTGGTCAGATTAGAGAGAATGTCGGATTATAGAGGTGTCAGATTAGAAAGTTTCCACTGTACTGTGCTTGTTACCATAGGTGTTTACTATCAGGAGTGCATGGTTTATGAACATGAGGTGTACATATGTACATGTGCACATACATACATAGGGACAGAGTGAGGATTTCGGGATGAGAGTGTCATATCGTAACATCCCAATATTGCATAGATATTAACTCATCTTATTGTGCAATCATGATCCTTTTATCCGGCCTTTGATATATTCCAGAACCCTTGCCATCCATCCAGTGGAAATGCGTACCCAATATGCACAGTCCACTGTAAGAAAATTTGTTAGTCCAGCATCTTTAAGTGCAACGAATGTGGCCGGAATAAAGAGTCATGACTTGTTTGCAACCCCACTTACTGCCTCCCTTCGCACGTGTACTGTATGTACCAAGATACCAATCCACAATGTGGTTCATGTGTGCACATGAAGTTTTTCTGTACATAGACATGCACACTGTACCCCTAAATGGTATGCTCTAACTGCTATTTGTTGGACTTTTGACATTGAAAACTCATTACCTGACAGCATTCTTACTTTACGATGTGGCATGTGTTTCGCTTTGTGCAATAACCCCATGACAGGCAAATCACCTGTTGATGTGATGGCGGTATACCCATGTATCATACTACAGCTTAGTCTAAACTGCCTTCCATTCTTTGTAGGTTTTTGCTTAAGTTTCTCTCGATGGCCTTTTAGGATAGGATAGGTTTGGATAGGATAGGGAGTCTTATTTGATCTGGGGAGCCAATAGCCAGAGCCTACACTCCTAGTCCTAGGCGTCCACTAACCCTTTTAGTTTTGTAATTGTGTGCTACTGGTCCAGTACCATCTGAGTAGAAGTTTGTACATGGAATTTGTGGACTGTTGGAACTTTACATGTGTGTACTTTGGTTGTGTGTATGTGTTAGTTTACGTACGTACACAAATGCAAACACACGCATTATGTACAGTACATATGTACATACGTACGTACGTACATGCAACTGTGACAAGGGTGTACCAAAGTTCATGTGGCAACCAATGTGACTCAGGCAGCACTAGTAGTGTGCACACTCACG
>CAUJGJ010000068.1:50200-52700 GCA_963170055.1 Halisarca cf. caerulea | reverse complement strand
TATGCGGTATATAATTAGTTTTGTGGGCTGTGTTGAAGTTTGCTTTTAATTATTATATCAGCCGTGCACCTAATGACAGTAACTACCTGATTGGGATACTAAGGCGGGATTTTACAATAGCACAGGTCCAACTATAATTATGTAGTCACAGAAATGTTGATCCCGAGAAGCTACACTGTCAGTGTAAGTGTACTGGCAGACTGGTCAAATGCATAATATATATTGTTCTAACAGCTTTTGATGTGTGTGTGTGTGTGTGTGTGTGTGTGTGTGTGTGTGTGTGTGTGTGTGTGTGTAAATTGTGTGTGTGTGTGTGTGTGTGTGTGTGTGTGTGTGTGTGTGTGTGTGTGTGTGCGTGTGTGCATGTGTGCTTGCGTGCGTGCGTGCATGAGTGTGTGAGCATGTGTGTGTGTCCACTGTGACATTTCTCATTCGCAATGCAGGAGCTCCCCTGAAACCAAATGCACTAGTTGATGGAATAGAGAGAAATGCTATAAGAATTAGATGGACACAGCCTTGGAGTGCAGTGCCCATCAGAAACTACACCATTGAGGTTCTTAATGATGAGGATATCCGGTTACGCTCGGCCTTCGCACTAACCAGTGGAGCTGGTACACATACTGTTAATGGATTAGTTGAAGGTGTGACATTTCGTTTTAGAGTGAGAGCAAACAGTGATGCTGGATATGGGGCATTCAGTGATATTGTCAGAGCTACCCCTCGAAACGGTAAATCTCTCAGTGTGTGAGTGTCGGTGTATGCTTGGGTACAAGTGTGTGCACATGCATGCATGAGTGTACTTGGATGTGTGTGTGTGTGTGTGTGTGTGTGTGTGTGTGTGTGTATGTGTGTGTGTGTGTGTGTGTGCTTGTGTGTGCTTGTATTCATGACCATGACCACCTTTCTTTATGATTCTAGCTCCTGCTTTGGATGCCCAAACAATTGGAATCATTGTCGGCTTAGTTGTTGGAGTTGTTGTCGTTATCGGAGCAACAATAGGTATCATCATATGGTGTTGTTGTTTGTGTTCATAATGCACACAGAAAGCATTCTAAACAAATAATCATTGCTTGCATGTTATTTTGATGTGAAGATTTGTATAGACATGCAATAAACATATGCATATGCACCTTTTTTTTTACAATGAATGTACTTTGCCTGCACATACGTACATGTATATAATATAACCTTATCTATCAAATTTTGCAATTTTATATAGCAATTTTATTATAATAATGCATGACTATATTATATGTATAATGTTTAGGTTGAACTTGAAGTAATAACAATATTATATTGTATAATATATAACACAAAACATACTATTATTACTATACTATACTATAATAATTATTGCAGTATAACAATATTATGCAGTACAATAAATTTTAAATGATCAAGAAAAACACAATTATTGTTTTATGTTGATAGCACATCCTTATAATATCCTTTACATACATCTGGTCACACCTCTTCCTCGGACACATCTGAAATGTTGATCCCGTCCACGTTCCATCTCTGATCGAAATCATCGATGATGTTGTAGAGCGACGTTCGTAGGCTGATGTTATCCTCAGCCAACCTTTGGTGGAACTCTGCGTCCAGTGCTGTATCAAATGAATGCGACTTATACAATGCAGTACTGGTATAGTCTGTGTCGTCGTCCTGCGAGACACTAATGTTTATAAATGGAAAACTTCTTTTGAGCGACAATCTCCGAGATTTCTTTCCGAGGTGAGGTATCCTTTCTAAGGAATTCTGTTTGCTTGTTTCGAGATCAGAGAGTGAGAGGGCCTTGAGGAAATCGGAACCTGACATCTGCCGTGAATGGTTGCCAGACATTGAGCTGAGCAGTGTGCCACTCCTGCTTGCTGGCTGGTCGGTAAGAGGCAGCCACTCTCTAGTTTCGTCACTCTGACCATTCTCCACTCTAACAGTATGGGCGCGGTGTGACTCACTGTCCATGGGTCTAACTACAGCTGAGAGTTCTTCAAGAGTTGTTAGATAGCTCCCTGTAACAGTGGACAAGAAGTGTGCATGATCAGTAGGTGATCTAAGAAATACCGTCATTAAAACAATAGAGATGTGTGTCATGGTGTACGTGGAGGCGAGAGTTGGGTGGATCAAAGAGTACCGCAGGTTGACATCCACGATGTAGCCCTGCTACTCTGATGTAGCCCGGGTCAAGGGTCTTGTCAATCTCCTACCCAAGCAAAACCAATTCATACCTTGTCAGTTAATAGTTGTTAATTATCACAATGTCATGTTGCATTGCTTAGCTTCACCACAACACATAATAGTTGTATCTTGCCTTGGTGAGCTACAGATGCATAAAGTGCATAGCATGCCAAGACAGAACGCATGTATCACATCGGAAATGTATAGTGTGTGTAGGTATGCAAGTGTGTATTTCCACGTGTGCTTTTGCATGTGTGTGCAGTGTGTATGTATGTGTGTGTGTGTGTGTGTGTGTGTGTGTGTGTGTGTGTGTGTGTGTGTG
>CAUJGJ010000068.1:37500-40000 GCA_963170055.1 Halisarca cf. caerulea | reverse complement strand
TAATGATTGGCTGTGGTAATGTGAATGCATTCTTAGAGCAGCAGAATACATTATGGTAAATGTACATATGTACGAATGTAGAAAAGCTACCAAGTGCATAAAGAGAGAGTGTTTGTCTGTACACTGAGCAACACAAGAAGGCAGACTACAGGGAATGCACCACCGGCAATCACAGCACATTCCACACTCTCTTCAACACATATTTGTCTCATCCTTACCTTCAGAGTGCGGGAAGACACTGCAGACAATCAGGACACAGTATGTCACACCTCTTCCAATCACCATGGCAACTGCATAGAAAGAAATTATAAGGAATGTCCCTCACATAGTGACAAGGAGGGAGAAATGAAGTGGACATGCACACTTTTATGAATGCTGCAACCGATCAGTCATTTACTAAAGTTTGACTTGTGAAAATGGTATTTTTGTCAGGTACTGTACAGAGTACAAGCTACATTGACGTAAATGTGAAATTAGGAATAACTGCACATTCACTGATGATTGTGAAACTACCTCCACCAGCAAGCACTAAATCACATCCAAGCTGTAAAACACATATAGAACAAAGGGGAATACATGTATGCACATCGTAACTGGAAACATCGTCATCTCATGTTCCGATAAAAAATGTATGCTCGCATGTGAACGCCAGGTGTGTGTATGTACGTACGTACATATGTACATGTCAACTATAAAGCATAAGCATCATAACACAATACTCTTCAGACTGCACCTAGTGCTGGTGTACCTTGTACAGGAATGTGCACACACAACTTCAATATGTCTGTGGTCTATATGTATATAGTGATACCTGTATAACCCGACACTCAATGGGGCTTGAAAAAGTGTGGGATTAGAAGGTTGTTGGACTACAGAGTGACTGCTAGCATACTTGAATATGAAGACTGTTTAACTCATAAGATGGTCCAATTAGAGAGAATGTCTGAGTATAGAGGTATTGTTTCCCTGTACCAACCAACACAATGTATACATGACACTCTTGAACACACATAACATATGCAATGCTATATTCTTGTACTAGAATCAATCCATGTACAGTGGAACCTTCATAATGGACACTTGGGGGACTGACAAACAGTTTGTTATACAGAGGTTTCCACTATTCAGAGGTTGTTTTATATACAAGACAATTCATTCGGACCCACAAGAGCAGTCTGTTATAGAGAGGTTTCCGCTATTAGGGGAGTTTGCTATAAGAGTTAAGGTTCACTGTATGACATGCATACATTCATCTGCATATTGAAGGCTCATAACCCGTATTTCGCAATAGTCGTAGTAGACAACAGTGAAACTGGCATAGTACACGTCTCAAGGGGGACACAAAATCAGTACTTACTATTAGAGGTCCCTACTATCAGGGTTGGTCTATGTACACGAGGCATGTACACAGGGACAGAATGAGGAGTACATATGATTAAGGAGTATGTACTAAACCAGGTAAGTACATACGTATGTACATACAAAGTATGTTTCAGTACTGTAAAGTCATAAGATAGCATAGCCTACAACAAAAGACGAGGGCTCATCCTAGTCTAGCTTAGCAGGTCCATTTCCATCTCTCTCATGGCGGAATAGGTTGGTGAGGCTCACCCCTGCTTAACAAGCTATGTCTTGCCACAACTTGTGGGTCCTTTATCACACGCTCATTCTCCCACCCTTACACATTTCTGGTTAGTGTGTTACTACAAGTACAACAAAGAATTCACTCCACCCGACAGTGAAACAATGGTTTCATATTCCACAAAGTATACACACAGCCATACCACAAAGCATCCAAAAATAACAACACTATCAGCATACGTAGCTTGTGTTTTAAAATAATCGGTATAGGACAACAGCGAATTACATATCTCTGTTACAAAAGCTTGCATACATGCATAGGTACTTACACACACGTATATGTATGTACGTATGTGTGTTCAACACCAGTGTTTATACAGATACAACAAACGGGTAAAAACAAGAAGTGTGTGTGTGTGTGTGTGTGTGTGTGTGTGTGTGTGTGTGTGTGTGTGTGTGTGTGTGTGTGTGTGTGTGTGTGTGTGTGTGTGTGTGTGTGTGCATGCATGCGTGTGTGTGAGTGTGCATTTATGTACGTACGTATGTGTGCATATTATATACAAGGGTGGGAGAAACTTCCCTTATTACATCCTGATGTGTTGGGTGGGTGGTGTACTTGACTACATTACTTTTCTATGTAGTTGACTACATTCATTTACAGTACAGAAGACCACAGCCATCACTTCCTCATCGTTGTGGTACACACGCGCACACACCCACACACAATCTTCCCAAAATAACTCGACAAACAAAGCCTTCATCATGGCACCTTTCTAATAAGTGCTATGTATCAATAAATGGTTTTGCAGTTGTACATTTAATCGAGGTAAACTCAGTGTGACCATACTATGAACAGCACCATCATGGAGACAGATACTCACAGTCAGAAGAGAGGACTTCATGCAGCATGTAATGATGC
>CAUJGJ010000068.1:25000-27500 GCA_963170055.1 Halisarca cf. caerulea | reverse complement strand
TGAATCAAAACAGATCCTGGGCCGCCTGCGATTTTTTCCGTTTTCAGAATTGTACCAGTTGCAGAATGAAGTTGCAGCTCATAGTTTACAAAAACAATACCCGATACTGCTGGTGGTAACCATGGTGCATCCCAAGTGACAAGTATGGAGTTGTACCCAGGAGTCATAATAAAAGCAGGTGGACTGGACGCACCTGTAAGATTATAACATTAAGAGATAACTCGTTCAATGTGTTGGTTGCTCTATGTGTGTGTGTGTGTGTGTGTTTGTGTGTGTGTGTTTGTGTGTGTGTGTGTGTGTGTGTGTGTGTGTGTGTGTGTGTGTGTGTGTGTGTGTGTGTGTGTGTGTGTGTGTGTGTGTGTGTGTGTGTGTGTGTGTGTGCGTGTGTGTGCAGGGGCGTATCCAGGATTTAGCTCAGGGGGGTGCTCACCGTCCCTACAACTTTTGATTGCTGTATATTTGTATATTTTCCCTAGTCACATGCATGAACTATAACAATAAATGAGTCGAGACTTGCAGATTATTATCAAAATGTTGCAAAAACCAACCTATGACGTCATCAAAAATGGCCGCCGTTTTGTCTGCTTTTTCTTTCCCAGTTAAAACGAAGGGATATGATAGCGAAAATGGACGCTTTGCTACTCTTTTAGCTTAAAATATTGACTTATACTACCCACAATACGATTTTGTGTTAAAAATGAAGCATTCAAGCTGGGGCACTTACTTTTAGCATTTTGTACTCATTGAAGCTCAGGCTCTGAGCCTAGGCCTCAGGGGGGTGCTTGAGCACCCCTAGCACCCCCCCTGGATACGCCCCTGGTGTGTGTGTATGTGTACGATTATAACATTAAGAGATAACTCGTTCAATGTGTTGGTTGCTCTGTGTGTGTGTGTGTGTGTGTGTGTGTGGGTGTTTGTGTGTGTGTGTTTGTGTGTGTGTGTGTATGTGTGTGTGTCTGTGTGTGTGTGTGTGTGTGTGTGTGTGTGTGTGTGTGTGTGTGTGTGTGTGTGTGTGTGTGTGTGTACGTGTGCGTGTGTGTGTGTATGACATTGTGCATGTGTTTGTGTGCGCATGCTTGTGTGTGTGTACATGAATGTGTGCATGTGTGTTTGTGTGTACGTATTATGTGTTCTGCATGTGTGTATGTGTATACACATTAGTGCGAAATGCTAGTATTTTCAGTGCAGTATTTAATGCACGCAGCAACTGCGAGTGTATTATATTATTTAAATTGTTTTTTCCCCTGTGAATATTATCAGGTGCTGAAGTGTATATATATTATATTCGAAAGGCAATGGAATGATGGGCTCACTGTAGTTGCATGCGAGAATGAGTTTGCATGTTTGGTGGCAATTTCAAGTATTATGTTTCAGAATGTGACAATGTTTCAGGCTGTACGTACATGTGTATGTACTGTGTGCATGTGTGCATGTGTGTTTGTGCGTATATAGTCTACTCATCATTTTATAGTAGCATGGAATCCCCTTATGATGACATCCACCCATAATAACCTACGTATTATACTCACCATAAACATGCAGACTAGCTTTGGCACTGGCAGGTTGAGGATTTGCAGCATTGTTCAAGTAGCAATGATATTGGCTCCCATTGAGTTTAAGATCTGCCACAATGGTCAGAGTTGCAACTCCACCAGTGGGATTGGCATATGTTACTGTAAATGTATTGTCAACAACGTTATTTGGATTGTAGAGGCTTTGCGCCTTTCCATTCTTGTCGGATCTGATCCAAGTCGGCTTTGTACTTCCTTCGTATGTGCAACTGAATGAAGCAGTGTCTCCTGGCTTCTTGTGTTGGTCTCTTGGACCTACAGTAATCTTATCATCCCCTATCAGAAATTATTCAGTGGCTATCACATGATATACAAATAATATTGCTTTTATTTACTACGAAGCATGCATAAGATCATCTAAAATTATGAAATGCCATAACGGTATTCAATACAGTGAAATCTCTTTAATTAGAACCTTGATTTTTCGGTTAAAAAGTTCTAATTATCCATAAGATCTAATTAACCAGCCACAAATGTACTCCTTACATTAGGAACTGTACATTCGTCAATGTTTGAATTAAGCCAGATATTCTAATTATCATGGTTCAAATTATCGAGATTTTACTGTATAATACGTTGAGCTCCGTTTGTCTTGCATGCACTATTTTGAATAATAATAATACTAGTATTATGAATTACATTCGATTTGAATATTGTAGTTTAAATGCCGCTTGCAATCACATTCAACTTTCAATATAGAATTATAAATAATTATAATGCTGACTGTGTGTATGGGCTTTATATAAATATTGTGATTTTGAATTATCTGATGTGTACTCATCATCAGCTATATAAATCAAACAATTATACAAGTTTATTGAATATTACACACAATGTAACGGCAAAATTTAATCAAATGATGTCATATGCATATATATATATATATATATATATATATATATATATATATATATAGATAGATAGATAGA
>CAUJGJ010000068.1:7500-15000 GCA_963170055.1 Halisarca cf. caerulea | reverse complement strand
GGCTTTATCTGACCTTTATGCTATATGATAGATAATATATCTCTGGTAGTTGGGATTTGCCCATAAATAGTCTAATACATGCATGTATGATTATGACGAAATGGGTCAAAAACAAATAATTCCTGCATCAAAATGATCGAGAGCCATATAATAATAATATAATGGATTCTGACCTCCCAAGATACAGAAATGGCTGGTGTTCCACCATTAATGTTGACGGACGTCTTGAGGTTGAATGGCTTACCAGGAGCTAACAGGAAAACGTTGCATACCATGATAATATTATAGAATAAAGTAACTATGGGCACTGTTCAGCAACAGTGAAGCTGCAAAACACAACAATATTTAATTATATTTTATGTACTCAGTCTATAATAAATAGATTATAACTTGTTTGTACCTTCTGGCAGTGGTGTTGTTTTCTCAGTTAAGGCACTCCATTCACTTAATCCAATTGAGTTTTTTGCTCTCATTCGGACTTTATAGGAGGTGTTTGACATCACATCGTGGAATGTATGCTTTAGTGCTGAATCAGCTGATTCAGTTGCTGTCTCAATAACTGTACCATCTTCTGCTTGAAGTTCCAGTTCATAATTTAGTAAAACAATACCTGATACGGCAGTTGGCAGCCATGGAGCATACCAGTCAACAAGTAGATAGTTGTATCCTGGGATCATATCAAATTTTGGCGGATTTGGCGCTCCTATTACAGAGAGAGGGGGGGTAAGAATAAAATGGCTGAGGTGGATCAAAACCTTCCAATTTCTATATTAAACATGCACTTCATGCACCTATAGCTTGTATATATTACAGGTGAAATGTAATCTCATACAACTACAGCTGTTATATATAGGCCAGTGTATCAAGTTTGAAAATTCATGATGTATTATTGTACTCCGAAGATGTAATAGTGAACTTTCACATACCATAAACAAACAGAGTTGCTTTAGCACTTGTAGGTTGGGGGACTTCAGCATTGTTCAGGTAGCAATGATACTGGCTTTCATTGAGTTCAACAACTGCCACTATTGTCAACGTTGCTACGGCCACACCATTTAGAGGATCTCCAGTAGGATCTCCATAAGTTACAGTGTACGTGTTCTCAACAACCTGCCTAGGATTATAGATGCCCCGAGTAGTCCCATCCTTGTCACTTCTAATCCAAGTAGGCTGTGTAGCTCCTTTAAAAGGGCAAATAAATGTAGCAACATCTCCAGGTTTTTTGTGCTCATCACTTGGGTTATTTGTAATGGTATCATTCTCTAAAAGAAAGTAAATTAAATATGCACAGAAAAAAATGTCATTGGCATATGTTGTTATCAAAATAATACTTTGCATAGAAGATTTTGAGGTCAGTGGTAGAAATTATTGGGGATAATGGGCATGGGCATGCATGTACGTATGTGCCCTAGCAATGGACATGTATGTACGTGCCCTAGCAATGGACATGCATGTACACGCCCTAGCAATGGACATGCATGTACACGCCCTAGCAATGGACATGCATGTACATGCCCTATATAGCAAAAGGTCACCTCATCTCTACAAGCTACTGAAGTACATGTACTTACTACTGCTTTGTAGAAAGCAACAAATTACACTTGACTGCATGAATGAAAACCTGTTCGTTTCTGAATCATGCACATACAAGTTCAATACATACTTGCTGCTCCAGAGAACCTCAATGCAGCCAGCAGTGCAATCAGGTTCCAAAAACAAGTAAGCTTTAAGGTAGCAATCATCCTGTAAGTGAATAAATACCATATTATACATTTCATGTAACATATGTATTTGTTATTAATAGTATATGATATATTATATAATTTTAGTTTTACGTGCTGCTGGTTGAAAATTTATGGCATTGCTTTAGTCTTTGCGATGTGAAACTCTTGCTAATCTTCGATTGCAGTGGTAATTGCGTTTCATATTAGCAAATGGCCATATTTAACCATTGCACAAGAGCTCAATCTCTGTGGATGACTTTCAATATCTGCAAAAACCGTGAATTTAAAACCTCGTCCAAGCTAGTACTGGAAATAACATGCACAAATCCAGCCGTGCAAATTCCTAGCTACACCACTCAACACTTTTAACATTATTATGTATTTTAAGGGTAAAAGAATTTGCACAGTGCACTCATGAGTCTCAGTTCACCTTAAAATTCTGTCTAGCCCTATACCTGTCGGACCTCAATGACATGTTTTATTATAACGTTATTTGCTCGTTTAGGCTATATATATGTACAGTTAGTTTTGCCATTATATATCCATCCAGCCCCATGTCCATTTACAACGCATCCATATTCCTGGAGTTTCAGGATGATTAGAACTTGAAACCATGGTCCATGCAATACTATGTGTCAATCCTCCATCCTAGACGGTTTCATGCATATACTCCCTTGCTTATGTTGATGTGATACACTCAGATAATAACGATTCATGCAATATGTACATGATGTGTTCAGAATGTTAACAGCTGAGGGTAACAATAAGTAACATTGAAACTTACTTATAGTACGTACCTTGGAGGGGCAGGTTTATGTACATGAGGTATACACATGTAGGGACAAAAAAGGAGTACATACTATAATCTAGAATTATCCAAACCAGGTATTAATGTTTACGAAGCAAGTTCCACTGTATCTCAATAGAAATGTAACATTACATTACATACTTTCAGATCAGTTAGTCTGACAAGAGAATTGTCTACTTTGTATATAATATACATACGTACATGAACTCAACAACAGCTAGGGTACATTATCTACAACACAACATGCCTACTCAACATGACACTTTGTAAATATTGATTAGCTTATCATGCAAGTACACTTCTTATGTAAACACAGACAGATGGGCAATATCTGAGACTTGATGTGTGTGTGTGTGTGTGTGTGTGTGTGTGTGTGTGTGTGTGTGCGTGTGTGTGTGTGTGTGTGTGCATGCACGAATCCCAAGTAGATTGTACGCAGAATTTATACCACAAATCAGAATTAAGCTGTGTGATTTGGTACTGTGCTATTCTTTCTAAATATATACACAGTTTGGTTGGTATTACTTTAATCTAAGTAATACGCACCCGTGATCATTGCAGGCATCATATATATTCTGTTGGCCAATGAGATTCCTAATATGATTCCACAGTACTGTGTATGTGTGCAATGTATACTCATGCATTCCAACAAATTATGATCTCTAACCGCACATATCCCAATATTAATAATATCCTCACATATGTTTATACATATATATATATATATATATATATATATATATATATATATATATATATATATACAGTAAACTCAATAATATTATTATTAATGTTCCTGGCCAGTTTTCTTGGAAGCTGGTCTTTTAAGAAAGCCTTTATGTATATTCCTCTGTCAACCGTATACATCCTCTTACAAATTCGTTCTATATGTTTTTATACATTATTCTACCCTTCTGCGCGGTAAAGTCAAAACTGGCTGCAGGGAGATATCCAATTTGCATCGTATGCTGCTAATTATTGCATGTAATCGGGATACAATATTAATTCTTCAACAAATTTAAAACAGTAATTGTTACTGTTACTGTTATTATAGTAACTGTTGCTGCAGGAGGAAATTTAAATAAATTTAAAGTACAAGATGTGAATTTCTAGAATCCATACCAAATGAATGTCCCACAATTGAACCTAAAGAGCTACATTAATAACACATGAATAGATTGCAGGTTTATTATTCTGGCCAATCCACACTAAACGTCCTTACAAGCTAGAAACATACGCGAAACAAACCCTCACGCTGTGCAAGGTTGATCCATCCCTCGGCTATCCATGGTAGAAAATTGGAGGAGATTGCCCTACTTAAACCACCTGCGTTGCACAAAATTATGATTATACGCATAACTTGGTCATAAATCGGCCAATCAAAAAACGGTTACCACCATTAGATTCGCCGTAGATTTTCACCTAAAACATCATTTTCGGATGTTTCTGACAACAATGATATTTTTCATTGTGACCCCTACATAAGAATTATGCACTTGGTCAAAAACTAACCTTCGGTCGCTAACAGGCCAGTAAGCTGGAGATGTTCACGATACTGGAATGGAAACAATCGATAGTAAAAATGTCAGAAAGACCGTACGAGAGAATGAAGGTTAGGGCTTTCCTATAGCACGAACCCTATCACGCCAACTAGACGGCTCAGCCTTCGGTTACAATACAAAAGTCGAAAGGTATCCGAAACCATGTTCTTATAATAACAATTTGTCTTCGCGCTGAGGAAGCCTCGGAGGAAGTAACTATGCTCGACTTGGTGTCACTCAATCGTTCACGATCTGTGAGTAGACCTTGCTGTACAGGTCTTGAGGAGTAGGTACTACCCCAGAAACTTGTAGCTACTGCAACCATAGATCTACTACTGTACCAGACCCATCTACGCTGAACCTATCCCTAGGTCCGCGCTACAGTATCCTGCAAATGTGGCGGTAAAATTGTCGATCCGGATAGACTAAGAACACGCGTACCCACGTGCTCAGCGGAAAATGGCGTTAGGAAGAAGAAGGCTGGTGCTTTTCTGGCTTGTTTCTCCGAAAAAACGTGCTGTGAGTTCAGATTCCATATATATGAAGTGATTGTGGGGGGGGGGGGGGGGGGGAGGGGGAGTCTCGCGAGCCAGCCCTTCGTAAGAAGGAATAGCGGCGGTTAGGGGCTGGCTCGCGAGACTAGGGGGGATGCCATTAAATTCACACATACAACGTACAGTTGAGTCCCGAATACAGGGTAAAAAGAAATAAGGTGAATGCATTGGCAATACACACATAAATTCTTTTTACAGTTCTTGATGGACTACACATCTTGTTCATACTTTGCCTCGTACACAGGCCTAACCCATGTTGCCGCATTGCCTGGGTTTGCCATTTATGCAATATAGGGGCCTTGCAAGGCAAAGAAGAAGAGTAAGGTGACCTAGGACACAGGATCATGAGTAAAGCCGAAAATGGTGTATACTACTCCCCTGGTAAGGCCAGAGGGAGCCACATTTCAATAAAAAGAAAAAAACCTGTTGAAACAGCTAGTGGCAGCATTTCAAGTTTGCTTAGGGGCTCCGAGTTGCCACCACCATTTTCCATGTTGCCCCTGTCTCCGATTACCATCTAGTGTCCTTGTATTCAATGGTCGTGGAGTTCATCCTTTGAAACTTGTCAGTTCTTTTCTTCTCTTCCATGTGGTGGTGACCATCTGCATCACATGATCAATCCATTATGACTAAAAGCCATCAAGCATTCTATGATCGAACTCATTGCTGCTGTCCGTCAGGTGTAATGTGTACACAGACTCACTGATAACGTGAATGAATAGGTGGTAGTTGACTGAGCAAACTCTGTGTATAGACACTCTAAACTATATGTACAAATCAAATGAGATGTAGACATTCCATACTACATGAGTCTCTATGCTCTGTGTAGGCTCCTCAACTGACCCATCATGATTAGGCGTTTCAGCATTTGTAACCGCTTCTGCATCATTCGGTCAATACCTCTATGTTTGCACACATGTGTACGATGTACGTACATACGTATGTCAGTGTATGATGCGGAAGTTGTATATTTTCTGTACATGCTTTCATGAGGTTTCAGGTAAAAGTAAAGAAGTGTAACGTTTGTATGCATGCATACAGTACAAGCAGGGATACTCCAACCTGCACAACCGTTACGCTGTTAGTGCATCTATGGTACAAATATGGCCAGCAACACACTACAGTGGAACCCTCTAATCCACACCCCTGAATTGCAGATGTCTCTCTATTGTGGACATATGCCACTGGAACCAACTACTTCACTATACTTTGATATGGTATGTACATCTCCATCCTCTGAAATGAAGACATCTGAATATTCAGGATATGCAGTTTTTCTGGTACCACATTGTCTGGAATAGAGGGTTCCACTGTATTATCTTATGGGACATGTTCCTCAGGGAAGTTTGTGGTGGAGGCCTGGTTGGGATGTTAGGCTGTGGTGGTCACAGTAGTCAACACGTGATGTGAACGGGAATGTGAATTGCACAGGATTGCACGAGGCTGAGAAACAACCAGCTGGCCCAACGTTACATGTCAGAATCGACAAACAACTAGAGGATTGTTTTCAATTAAGGGTTAAATTTTTCATGGATACCAAAAATTTGGATTATTCGTGATAAATATGCAATTTGTGGTTCGTACCAGAAAGATATCAGATCTTGCTGTGATACTATTTTTTTGTAAGTAGTATACTCAGTGTTGCCTATGTATGTGAAACAATGTAATGTGATGTACGTAATACAGTCTATTGGTTTTCTCAAGCTGGTTGTCCCACATCTGCGTACATTGTAGGTGACATGCAGAAAACACAAAGTACTAATCAGTGGACACTTCTAAATGTGTTTGCTTGTCTGACTGAAGAGCTGCCATTCTTTTGTGTGATTGAATTATACAGGTGACTAGACAGTGTGTGTGTGTGTGTGTGTGTGTGTGTGTGTGTGTGTGTGTGTGTGTGTGTGTGTGTGTGTGTGTGTGTGTGTGTGTGTGTGTGTGCCCACCCACATCACTGTCTGTTTTCCCACCCAGCCAGTTACTTCCTATATAGCACTTGAACTGGATGGAGTCCTCTGGAAATTGTGGAACTTGTAGAAAGACAATTGTACCTCCCACAGTCAAAAAGTCAACAGAGCAAAAGGAGGGTGTCAACACCCATACTTACACATACATTCCTATGGTAGATTATGTGCACATATCTAAACAGATGTGCACAATCCATTGTGTATGGGGAGGCAGTATCTCATTATCCTTATGTACACAAGCTGACTGATACTGCTAGCCCATTGCCACTGTACATATGTAATCTGTACATCGCTACCTTTCGACAATCCTTACGTTGTATGTATGTGCACACATTAGACATACTGTACGTACGTATTTACCATATTATGTGTGCATGTAAGTACTGCTTACTGGGGTGTGTAGAGGCAGCCTCATTGACCCATTGTTTATGTGTATGTACGTACATGATTTTACATTGGGATGAACTGAGAACTTCCGACACTGTGTGAATGTACATACATCAAAAGAATTGCTTCTTGGCGTCACTGTATGTATGTATACTGTATATACGTAGGGCTGTGTGCTATCACTAATGATCAGTTTCGGTATAGTCCCCACACTCTATCACAGTATATGTGACTATGATCACGGTATACTGAGTGTTGGAACTGTAGACAACATCCAAATGAATCCTTGTTGCACGGATTAAAATATTTCAAGAACAACAGCCATGCATGCTACATAATATGCACATTTACACCCATAATCGTGGCTGTCACAAGCAACAGTTCAATAGCTTTTAAACACATCACTTGAGGTAGACTTTCATATATCATATTATATGTTTAGTCCTTACAATACTGGACAAGCCTTAGTGGATACAGCGGTATCACACAATATTATGGTACAGGAAAAGTTGGCCTGTATCAGAA
>CAUJGJ010000068.1:0-2500 GCA_963170055.1 Halisarca cf. caerulea | reverse complement strand
GTACATACATTGGTGTTTTAAAGGTGCATATGTGTGTCATCCTACTTACGTATGGACAGGCACACTGGCCTTTATGGACAGGCACACTGTTTTTATGGACAGGCACACTGGTCATTATTGACAGGCACACTGTTTTTATGAACAGGCACACTGGCCTTTATAGACACATGCACTGACCTTTAAGGACAGGCACACTGGCCTTTATGGACAGGCACACTGTTTTTTTTATGAACAGGCACACTGGTCTTTATAGACACATGCACTGACCTTTAAGGACAGGTACACTGATCTTTATATACAGGCACACTGGTTTGTATGAACAGGTACACTGGTCTTTATAGACACATGCACTGACCTTTAAGGACAGGTACACTGATCTTTATATACAGGCACACTGGTCATTATGGACAGACACACTGGTCTTTATGGACACATGCACTGACCTTTAAGGACAGGTACACTGGTCTTTATAAGCAGGCACACTGGTTTGTATGAACAGACATACTGGCCTTTATGGACAGGCACACTGGTCATTATGGACAGACACACTGGTCTTTATGGACACATGCACTGACCTTTAAGGACAGGTACACTGGTCTTTATATGCAGGCACACTGGTTTGTATGAACAGGCACACTGGCCTTTATGGGCAGGCACACTGGTCATTGTGGACAGGCACACTGGTCTTTATGGACACATGCACTGACCTTTAAGGACAGGTACACTGGTCTTCATATGGAGGCACACTGGTTTGTATGAACAGGCACACTGGCCTTTATGGACAGGCACATTGATCATTATGGACAGGCACACTGGTCTTTATGAACACATGCACTGACCTTTAAGGACAGGTACACTGGTCTTTATATGGAGGCACACTGGTTTGTATGAACAGGCACACTGGCCTTTATGGACAGGCACACTGGTCATTATGGACAGGCACACTGGTCTTTATGGACAGGCACACTGGTCATTATGGACAGGCACACTGGTCTTCATGGACAAGCACACTGGTCATTATGGACAGGCACACTGGTCTTTATGGACAGGCACACTGGTCTTTATGGAGATGACATGATGACGCCTACATATGAGTTCTTCTTAAAAGAGAGAAGGAGAATTGCTTTGGAGTGATATGCACGGTGTCGGTTATACCTCATCTATCCCCTTGAAGCATTTCAAAAAAGGAATGGACTCTACATAAAATAGAAAAATGGTCTAAACCATAAGTTAGGCAGGGTGGCCACACTGCTTAAAAAGGGCTGGCAAGAACACTGTTATATACTGTATGTATGATATTATATTATTATTATGTACGTACGTATATGTTACATGCCGTGCATGTATGTATATGTATATATGTATGTGTAAGTACGAGTGATGTGTGTCCCTGCTGAATTACAGTGAAACCTCCGTAATCCGACATTCCATGGGACTGAAATTTGATGTCAGATTACAGAGGTTGTCGGATTATCCAGTGCTTCATAGTACAGTCAAACATGGTGACAGTACCTCATAACATGGTCGGATTAGAGAGAATGTTGGATTATAGAGGTGTCGGATTACAGAGGTTCCACTGTATATGTAGAATATTATGCTTTTCCCCTTGTTCTTTAGCTCCCCCAAAGCCGATAGACCTTGCTAGTCGTGTTGAGTTCAGGAGTGGTGCAGTGAGGGAATTGCTGGCAAGTTGGAAGGTGAGAAGTAGTTTGAACATTTGCATTTAACATTCACTTGTTATTGTACTCCGTAAATGTGGAGTCTTTTATAAGGCATTGCGTTCGTAGTTACGTATGCATACGTATATATTGTACATGTGTGTAATGTGTATATTGCATGCATACAAAGAATACCTACTTGTGTAGCAATGTGAAGCATAATGCATACACATACAGATAAACACACATGTACGTACACACAAACACACACACACGTGCGCGTACACGCAAACACACACAAACACACACACACACACGCACACACACACACACACACACACACACACACACACACACACACACACACATACACACACACACATAGATACATATGCACATACACGCATGCATACATCACATGCACACACACACACACACACACACACACACACACACACACACACACACACACACACACACACACACACACACACACACACACACACACACACACACACTTTTTTTTCACATGTCACCATCATTAATAGTATCAACAAAACCCAGTACATTAGACTGGTAACAACAGCATGCAGTATATGTGGACAACTAAAGAGCTAAAACAAAAAAAGAACTATGAAGTATGTATGCAGTGACATAAAGGTGATCATAGCACTGCCAAAAAATGTTCTGAAGATGAACAGCACAGTATTGCCAAGACACCTGCCTATATACTATTGAACTAAGAGATACATACCTATATATACACTCAGCCAATTACTACATACAGATGACAGATAGTATTTTAAAGGAGCACACACACACACATTCACACACACACACAC
>CAUJGJ010000067.1:145000-176000 GCA_963170055.1 Halisarca cf. caerulea | reverse complement strand
TTTCCGTAAAGTATACACTATAAAATGCAAACCATGAAGTTCACATACCATGCACACTCTGCAAAATTTATTTGCATTTGCTCTCATGTGACCAAGCAGCTCAGCAGCTCTGGGATTGTCACATTTCAGCAGTAATACTGGGGAAACAACTACAACGTCTGTCTGCAAGGCACCATCATGCACTACGACACCATGATCAAGAGCTTGCAGTTCACTCTTCAAAGGGAGAAACATGTCAAGTGCTGCAAAGTCCCAAGATAGAAAATGTCATGTAAACTAAATCACAAAATTACATGCATCAAGGGATCAAAACGGCTTATATGTGGGATCAATTAATACATAATATTATATGAAAATTGACAAACAGCCTATGTACGTATACACTCACTGGAGACGTTGTTGGAACAAGTGATGAAGTAAATGTTCTGCAACTTTGAGTTCCACACTCTTGGCATGTTAGCAAATTGGACGCACCAGACATTAAAACAATTCCACTTTTTTGAGCGGTTGCCACTGGTGTCATCAGAATACAGTATGATGGGGCATACTCGAATAGGACGACCCTCAGCAACCTCCTTTACAGGATGAGCAATCAAGTACTTCATCCGTTCTTCCTACATATACAATAATAGTAAATACCACATACATGCATGCATGTATATTGTAATAGTTATGTACAATATTATGATACATGACTCTAAGCATGTATAATATACAACCCACCACTGTAGATTCTTGCCATTGGCCAGTGCCTTTGGAGAATATCTTGCTAGGCACATATGGTTTGATTTCAGTAATGCAATCGAGGGCAATACTTTTAAAACCATAGGCAACAAGTAATTCGAGTTAAAAACTCGTGGGGGCTGCCGCCCCACGCACTCGAATCACTTGCAAAGCATTGGAGTGTAAATGCACAGCTGAACATTCATTGAACATACTGTTTATTGTAACTGGACGATTGTTTTGAAAACAATTGCCATATTTGGCAATTGTTTTCAAAACAATTCCTATAACTCATTCCTGTATAAATTCATACTTCTGTATTACTATTATATAAATTCTCTATTATAAGACTTTTCTTCAAATCCATATTATATATATATATATATATATATATATATATATATCGGACGAGCGTTACACACCGGAAGTCCAAATGAAAACAATATAGGGACTAAAAACATGGTCAATGGAGCATCTGGGCACAGATTCCACATTTTCCACAAGTTGGAGCTGCTGGCGTGTAAGGAACAACTGGACACGTGCAAGGAGGCACTTGTCCTGGTGAAGGCATGGAAAACATGCATAATATACATTCGTACGAATGTGTATGAACGTATGTATATCTGGTGTACTCATGCATGTACATAAATATGTATATGTACATATTCAACATGCCTGAAACTATTCTGGGGAGAACACTGTTATACATAGGTCATACGGTACCTTGGTATAAAACATGTCAATTTTTGCAATAACACGCTCAAATACTCCCTGTCTGAAAGCAATAAACTCTCCAGGATAAATTTCCTCATCATGCATCTTTGCAGATGCAGCATGGTACAGGGGATCTTGCAACCAACGTTGACCTTGCCAAAGCTCCCTAACAATGTTACACGTCAAGTATTATACTCATCAAGAAATGAGAGCATTGGAAGTTTGTCATACTCACTTGATGGAATCCGAATGATCGGGATACTTGACCATTTGCTCAACCACAGAAGGGATCAGGAAGAGCAGCTTCAATACATCAATCAGGTGGATTGTATAAAATGGCAAACCTCCAGTTGACATGAACTACATATATAGATAGTCACCATGCAAGAGAAACATGCATGCATGCACGATTGCAAAATTAAGGGGTTCTATTTTTCAATGGACAGGCGTTAATTTCTAATTTGGAAGGCCATATATAGCTACACACACACACACACTATATATATATATATATATATATATATATATATAATATAATTGAGTACAAACAATGCATCAGTATACATTATTGTGCATGCGGTCATCAAGCATCATCAATAGAACAAAATGGAGGTACCTAATGCAGCATGTAGTATATAGTGTCTATGACTATACTATCCATAAATGCAGCAAGCAGTATACAAACACTTCTTGTAATATTGTTTTCTATGTTTGCATATAAGGATTAATTTATTTCTTAGCAAGTACAGTGCCAGAAATAGTTTTTGGCATTTACTAGGACTAATGGCTGACCTGATAATATGTACGTATATTGGTAGGACATTTTAAAAGTTGGTCAGCCATTTTTGCTGGTCACCAGCTACGTATGTATATAATATAGCTCCCATATTTTTTCTATTGACCCTTTACAAATTCTCTAAATTACCAGCAATAGCAGATAGCGGGCTGCATGAGTATAAAGTTCTGGAAAGGCTGGTTGGATTGGAAAAGAAGTGCCTTACGTACCTGATTGCATAAGCTGCAGCTATTAATCTTTTGAACACCCTCAAGCCCCATCCCCCCTGTATACATTGCAGAAAATAAGCCTGCATACCTTATGTATTTCAAGAGACAAGGGCAGCTTCATTGTCTTTATTGAATGCAGAGAGGGAATACTTGGCTTCATGCTTTTCAAGACATACCATAAAAGCTCAAGGAGTGGTCACCCTGTCCATATATATATATATACATAGGAGGGGAAAAACACAAGTTGGCCATGGACTTGTATATAAATCTCTCTACACTGATATGTAATGTATGCATGAATCTGATGCAAGTTTTCACTCTATGAAGCCATATACTAGAATTAATTATTCCAATGCAATTGTCACTTAACCCTCTGACCCGCGCACTAATGTAAAGGAATTTTACACCGGATGTATTTCAAAGGGCGCTTACAGAATTTTCGTCGGATGTATCAGTACACATTTGGTATCATTTTGTAGAGCATACATAGGGCTACAAACTGGTACTAAATACAATATAACAGGTGAAAGTACGTAACCACGTGTGCGTGGGAAAGGTCTTTCACTACGTCTCGAAGGAATTTGCGATTTTTTTTTCAGCCGTTTCGGAAGAAGGATGAGGCCAAGTTTTATATCGCCGTATAGCTTATTATGTCAGCTATCATTTGGTGGGAAGCTTTCAGGGTTCCGCTGTTTTGTTCCTCAGTTATTCTATGATTTCGAGGTGAGTTCATTTAGTATTCTTGTCCCGTGTGATTGCACATGTAGCTAAGTCTACGTATACGTACACCTTTTTCACTTATAGAAAAACTTTTAGTTACTAGAATTGCCACTTTTGCTTAGTAGTATATATGATAGGAACAGGCGATGCTAATACAAGACATATGTGATGTATGCATGTGAGATTCGCAGCGTATGTCACTGCTTGAGGTTCTCTATCCTTCGTTTCTTCAGGCCTTTCCTGCCCAAAGGTCTTCCTCGCTTGCGTGCAATCATCGACAGTTCGGATTGTCCTCGTGCCCGTTTCCTAAACCACTGTTTCCTCACTCTCGAACTTGTTTGCTGATGCCACTCAGAATGGCAATCACGCTCGGGCACTTGGCACAAGGAAGGCTCATAAGGACAGTCAGGGCAAAAACGTTGGGTTTTGTTCCTTTGGCAGTAGGCACAATTGCTCTTTCTCCCATCTGTTTTGAATTTACTGCCGTGGATGATGGTGAAGTCGTCTAATGGTGGAATGGTAATGCCATGCTTCAGTACGATTGCCTGTACAAGATCATCCAGGAACTTCGTACTCTATTCAAACCCAGCTCCATTCTTTGCCAGTTGTATCCCAGAGTTTGTGGTTGCAATCTCCAGTAAATGGTAGAGGAACGTCTTCCAATACCTTACAGTCTTCCTCAATACCTGGTTGTAACTAATGAGCTGATCGGACTTGTCAACTCCTCCCATGTAGGAGTTGTACATCTGCACTGCAATGGGAATCAGGACATCTTGAGTGTATGAGATACCAGTGGACACTTTCACTCTTCGCTTGACTGTACTGCTACTGTGCCCTGGGTACGCAGTTGACATCATGGTAACACACTTGCTGTCCTTCCAGACTATGTACACAATCTGGGAGTCTGCTGGTCGAACGTAGTACCCAGTACCTCGTAAAACTCGTGTCTTCTCTAGTGCATCCTTCAACAATTTTACTTCATTTGGAACTCCCATCCTGTTTGTCCTCACTGTTCCTGTTGCCGCAATTCCATCGTCAAGGAGGTCTGAGAAGAGGGAAGAGCTGGAATAGAAGTTGTCACAAAAAACTTGATATCCTTGATAGTGAAAGGGAGCAGTTAGTTTGGTGACAACATCATATCCCAGCCCTTTGCCTGATGGTTCCTCACTGGTGCCACAGTAAATGTCAAAATCCACAGTATAGCTGGTGGGGTCAGCCAAAACCCAGTACTTATAGCCCCACTTGGTAGGCTTGTTGCGGATGTACTGGCAAAAATGCGTCCGTGCTTTGCTCTTCACCATCCGTTCATCCACTGATAGCTGTTGGAGTGGTTGATCGATGCATTTTTTCTTGATGGCATTGTGTAGTGGAAGAACTTTCTTCAATCTATGGGATGACAAGCTGCTCTCCTCTTCCTCAGTGACAATATGGAGGAAAGCACCAATGGCCTCAAATCGATCGCGAGAGAGAAGGCGGTGAAGTTGTGGCAGGTGCTGGCTACTGCTTTTGCTCCAAGCTAGACGGTAGTTGCGCACAGAGTTGATGCTGAGCAACAAGAGGCAACCAAGGTAGCGCATCATTTCATCCGATGTCAGTGAATATCGTTGGAACCTTTTGTGCATGTTGGGCTTCTTCCTTTGGTTCTTGTCAGCATAATCATTGGTTGATGTCACCAAACGTTCAAGTATACTGTTATCAAAGAACATGTGGAACAGATCTAGCTCTGATGGATGTTCAGCGGCACCCTCGGGAAGATGTGGACCAGGAACTCTTAGTGGCTGGAATGTGTCTGCCTCTGCATATTCTGAATCTACCTTTGATATGTGTGCAGAACTGTCTGGAGCTCTCTCGATGGTATAACTGCTACTGTCTTCACCCCTGTTACCACTATGACTGCTACCACGCCTACCTCTACTTCCTCTGCCACCATGACTGCTACCACGCCCACCTCTACTTCCTCTGCCACCACGATTGCTACCACGCCCACCTCTACTACCTCTGCCACCACGATTGTTGCTACGCCCACCTCTACTACCTCTGCCACCACGATTGCTGCCACGACTGCTTCTGCCATCACATGTACTGCTGCTATCAGAAGAATCCTCCAGGCTAACCTCACCATCATCAATCTGCAAACTTTGCTCACTGTCACATTCCAAGTCATGCTGACCACCATGTACCAATCTGTCCTCACCATCACCATGTACCAACCTGTCCTCACCATCACCATGTACCGACCTGTCCTCATCATCACCATGTACCGACCTGTCCTCATCATCACCATGTACTGACCTGTCCTCATCATCAGCATGTACCGACCTGTCCTCACCATCACCATGTACCAATCTGCCCTCATCATCATCATGTACCGACCTGTCCTCATCATCAGCATGTACCGACCTGTCCTCACCATCACCATGTACCGACCTGTCCTCATCATCACCATGTACCAACCTGTCCTCACCATCCCCACTCTGCATTGCACTGTTATTCCCCAATTCACATTCACCATCACCTTTCTCTTCATACTCATTCTCACTACTGCTCTCATTGGTAATTTCCTCACTGGTTATTTCACAGCTTTCCTCAATTGATTCAGACTCGCTATCCGCTGCGTATTCGACGTCATCGAAGTCTCCTTGCTTTGTGCAGACTGCACAGTTGCTGATCGTTTGTTCGGACGGCTGAACGTCTATGGCTGCCGTCGATACTCCGAATTTAGCCGGTTTTACTACAGCGCTTTCATCTGAGTAACTGTCATCCGACAGCCAGTCATCCTCTGAGCCTTCGCTAGGTGTTACATCGCTTGTACTGTCGGTACAAAGGTAAGCGAGGACTTCTTCCGTCGAGTAAAATCGCCGCTGCTTATCTTGCTTAGACGCCATATCCGAAAAATTACGTCATTATACGGAAATCTTTGTTCATCGCTTAGAGAACAAAGAAGGGGTTTACGAAGACGCTTTTCTCACCCATTGCGCACTAATATGCACCAATCTTTCCAACGAAGTGAAGTTTCACTATTGTAATTTCATCTTATATAAATGATTTGGTGAAAATCGATACCCTTTTTTGGGAAAAAAATCTGAAATTTTGGGAACTGTAGTTCCCTATTTGTATAGGGCGCGGGTCAGAGGGTTAACAATATGTGTTTGAAAGACCACACACAGGTTTTATGCTTTTGAGTCTATTTGACATTAAGTAATCCATTACACACACACACACACACACACACACACACGCATGTATGCACACACACACACACACACACACACACACACACACACACACACACACACACACACACATGTATGCACACACACACACACACACACACACACACACACACACACACACACACACACACACACACACACACACACACATGCATACGCACACACACTTACACACACACACACGTGTACGGGTACACACAATACAGTGGTACCTCTATAATCCGAATCCTATAGCTAAGGACAGATTGTTTGTCAGATTATAGAGCAAATACATGCAGTGGAACCTCTGTAATCCAACACCTCCAGCAATAATCCAACATTCTCTCTATATAGTCTGACCGTCTTCTGGGGGACAGTCACCATAGTAGACCATACTAAGAGGTCCTTGATATTCCAACAACCTCTGTAATCTGACACATTATTTGTTGCCCATGGTGTGTTGGATTAGAGAGGTTCCAATTTAATTAATGCATTGTGAAATTCAAACTCTCCGATTAGAGAGAATCTTGTACAGATGTATAAAAACATTTACATTCTTGTGGTGTAGTGGTTGGGATAGTGGTTAGAATTGCAAGCAATTGCAAACAAACTATCAAAACACAAAAGCATGAGGTCTGCAGTTTGACATGACATTCTCCCAACATCCATGCACAACACACTAAGAACCATGAAACCAAGAGCCAAGAAGCAAGTTCCCAAAATTACACTTAGTCTAATAATAATATCCAGTCTTATCTGCAAACTGTATAGGCAAAATAATGAGATGCGTGTGTATAAGGCTGATGTCTCACTGCATATATACACATACATGGATACATATGGACGGGATGACTGAAAAGTTAAAACACGGATTAGACTGATACCAGAACCCGACATTATTGTGCATAGGGACCATAAAAATACTTTGTATAACTGAGCCATACCATAACCTTAATGCCACTCACAAACTTCCTGGTGCCATGTACAAGAAGATACAACAGCATATGGTCCCTCGACTGAAATGGCCTGAAATCTTCAAGTTCACTAACTGCTTCAGTGTCCTCCAAAATTTCATACAGTTCCATTACGTCTTCTTGGAGGTCATGACCTAAAAAGATGAATATAATGAGACCCAGATCATACAGTACTAAAGGTATAAACTGTAAAATCAAGTTATATCAGTTCCATACACACCATCTTCACTGTTCTGTGGAGATTGACAGGCTTCCTCATCACTCCAAAATTCTTGCTCATACGTGGGACTCGGAGTATTCGTTTCTTCTACTGCAACAATATGATCAAACGTATCAGAGACTTCTTCGAACCTTGTGGAATCTTCTAATGTAAGGATGGGATCTTCTGTTTGGCTACTGCCGTGAAAATCGTGCTGGTCTTGAACATTCAACAGGGTGTGAACCTCCTCCATGTTCTTGTGTCGCTTGGAAGATAGATGACGAACATATTGTCGTTGCGTTGGAAAGGACAGGTCACAGATAACACAATGCGTTCCTTCTTCCTCGAAATTCATTACATTGTTTTCAAATTTCCCGCGCTTTGGCAGAACGACTCGTGCTGCATGACGTCATTTACATGCCAAGATGGCCACAGTTACGTATGAATACAGTAACTTAATTTTAATAATAGAAGTCGGGTATGGACTTGGTTCTTCCATAGCTTCACTTATAATTCTTTGTGCTATATATCGAAATATGGCGTCTGGAAGTTCCTCTTCGAGCAGAGCTACTAGCAGCGGCACCGCGTCTACCAGCGCCGTGGTTCTACAGGACATGCAGCAACGCTTGCAGCGCATCAAACAAAAGCAGACGCAGTTACAGTCTGCTATTGAGGAGCTAAAGGATCTCATGAAATCTAACCTGGAGGAGTCTTTTAAGGTCAAGGGGTCAAATTATCAGGTATGTGCAGGTTTTCGTAGCACTGGGGAAACAAAATGTTCAAAACTGATCCCTCCTTTAGTTTTATTCAGATAAGAGGCCCTTCAGCCACTAGCTGGTCTTCCAGCAGGTTCTTTTTGGTGACTGCAGTGGGTCTTCTTCACTCTTCTCTTGTGGTGGTGGCAAATATAGGGAAAAGCGGGGTAACTTGAAATGGAATACTATGGGTAAAATGGAACAGGGTCTTAACTCTTTTTGCACACGATATACTATCTAGCCATATTTACCAGTGCTGAAACTCCGATTCTCATACACAGCTTTGAAGTTGACCAAAACGTTTTCTTTGCGGCCTTGTTATGCAATATATATATACCTTAATTCCAATTGGTTCACCCATGTGGACTTTAACCCTGAGTCCGAGACTTAATTAGTATGGTTATTCAAATCTATATGTGCTCTATAGTCTGCATGCATGCATGGTGTAGCCGGCCTGGATGCATGTACATCAGTCATTTCCTTCTCATAAAGAGGTCAGGTCAGGCATATGTCCAAACATCTTTCATTCAGAAAGCCTTAAATAAGTAAGGTACAGTAACTTATATAACGACGACACGTAGAAGCATTAGCTCGAAATATGGTTTAGGAAGTTCAAATAATTAATTATGGTTGAAATTAAGGCTTATGTATGAAAGCTCCCTTTTAATAATCAACATGCAGAAGCCATCGGAATGCAAGGTTGCAGAGTACTTTGCCAAAAGTTTGACTCGCCAGGTGCAGGACAGAGAACTGAAGGTATTATACAATATAGTGCATGACATTGTATATGTACATACACACATTACTATTTGCGCTCACTGCAGCACTATAATCAATTATAGTGAATATTATGGCTCATTATTATGATAATATACATGCAGCTTGTAGTATCAGGGGTACTGAGAAATGCAGCCAGGGAACGCCATAAGTTTGAGGCGGTACTCAAGTATTGCCGCAATTTTCTGATCACTCTAAAAGGAGAAGAAAGGCGGAAGGTGCATGCATGAACTCTCAAATTAATTCTAATGCATGTATGTGCGTGCATGTATATATTATATCATTGATTTATTATCATATGTGCGTGCTTCAATGATAATATTATATATATATAGGTCTTTGGAAAGAAACCATTTGAGAGAGCTGCCCATATGAAGACTGATGCCCTGGCTGATCTCGTACAAAAGAAGTACAGTCTCCCACATCAGCAGATGATAACGTATACATGCCACTTGGCACTACTGGTTAGTATGATTGCATTAATTTAAAATTTTATCTAATACAGTCAGTGCATGGCATGCTTTATTGCATGCAGCACGCACATGCAGGCAATCTTATAACCTCATGTCACGTAGTATATATGCATGCAGTATGTACGTACATAGCATGCACTATTTCCACCATGCATGCATTCAATTTTGTTGTACAGCAATGCTGTATGGATCAGTGCATGCATGCATGTCCCACAGACATGCATGTACTGCATGCAAGTATGCATGTATCACTGCATGTTGCATGCATGTATTTATTCATCATTCAATGCAATGCCATGTGTTGATGCAAGGAAGTATATCAGGGAGACTGATAGCAGTTAATTGTTATCAGATCTCCACAGAAAGTTTTCCGCTTGGGTTGCCGAGAAGAATCTCTCCAACCCAACAGAAGAGGAATGGGGAGAAGTGATGCTGGAAGATGAAAGGTGGCTTGTCTTGTTTATTTATAATTATGCATGCATGGTTTATTGTTTTGCATTCCACATGCAGATGTTACAGCGGCCCAGGACAGGAGGAGGATGTGCAGCTGCCTGACTCAGAAGAAGAGCCTGCACTTTATGGGATGGGCGAGGAGCCCACTGAGTATGGGGCTTCCCTAGCAACTGTTTTGTTGCAAGGCCAGTCAGCTAGGAACACAGAACAGTAATGCATGCATTTATATAGACATTATTCCTAATACAGTCTGAGTAAGATTTAACCCTCTGATCCGCGCGCAATGTGAACGAATATTCTACCGGAAGTTTGTTAAACGCTGGGTTTCCTGTTAGGGACTGCTATGAGGTACACTTGACATATCATTTTGTACAGGAAACATAGGCTTACAATCCTATACTAAACACAGCTTCATTGCTTATAGTATTTAGTAGAGATAAGGAAAAATGTCCGCCGCGTTGTTTATTCGTTGTCTTTGAGAATATTTTTGAGACTTTGCAGGTGTACTTTAGTTATATTCTGGGAATGAGAAGAAAGCCCAGTATGTTGGCTTTCCTTTGATAGAAAAAGCAAGCAAATCGGAGGCTTTTTGGCTGAGATACAGGGCAAAAGGTGAGCATATGTCTGTACTGCATTTTATCAAAATATTCATATCACTATTCTTCAGTCAAAATGCACTATTTTGAATATATTAGAGATTTTGATAATGCAATAGACTACAATATGATTTAGACAAAACTAAAACAGAGTATCTAAGGGTAAAAGTGAATCTACGTTATGCTCAGTGTACTTGGTATACGCTATTATCATCTCAAATGGATTTACGATAGTTTCCTCGTCTTTTCTTTAGGTTCTTACTGCCTTTTGGCCGGCCTCTAGTTGTGCTGGTTGTTGAGAGACTGAAGACTCCTCCTCGTTTGTGTCTTTTCAGCCAGGCCTTCCTGATTTGCGCGCTCTCCGTCTTGTGCCAGAGCGAATGGCAGTCCCGTTCTGCCACTTGGCATAGAGAAGGCTGGTAGGGGCAATCAGGACAAATTCTGTGTGTCTTCTGATTGTGGCACAATACACACCATTTTCGTTCTAAGGGTGAACTGAAACAGCTGCCATGGTGGACTGTGCTGGACTGAGGTGGTGGTGCAGGGTGGCCATACTTCGCAATAATATGCTGAACTAATCGGTCCCTGAATTCTGTTTGGGACCTCTTCTTCTTGTTGGTGGCCATCCTTTGCCAGTTGTTTATGATTGAGCAGTTAGTGCCTATGATCTCAAGCAGATGGTAAAACATGGTCTTCCGATATCGAACAGTTTTCCTAAGTAATCGGTTGTAGCTCAAGAATTGGTCCGACTTGTCTACCCCTCCCATGTACTTGTTGTAGTTCCCTATAGCTATTGGTATGGGCACATCAACTACTTCACTCAGTCCACTGTGTGGATTCTTCACTCATCTTCTGATTGTATCATTGCTGTGGCCAGGGTATGCAGATGTCATGAGAGATACACTCTTGCTGTCTTTCCAGGTAATGTAAACATGTCGGGAGTTCATAGGGCGAATGTAGTATCCAGTTCCTCTTCTCACATTCTTCTTTCCTAGTTGCTCTTTGACTTTATGAACTTCCTTTGGTACTCCTGTCTGATTTGGTCTCAATGTCCCTGTTGCTGCAATTCCTTGATCAAGAAGATCAGAAAAAAGCTTTGGACTGGTGTAGAAATTATCACAGAAGAGCTGATAGCCTTGCCCAACAAATGGCGTTGTGAGTTTCACAACAACATCATAGGCTAGCCCGTTCCCAGACGATTCTTGACTAGATGATCCACCGATATATATGTTGAAATCCAGTGTGTATCCCGTGGGGTCTGCCAGCACCCAGTATTTGTACCCCCACTTTGTTGGCTTGTTCCGAATATACTGTCTAAAACGTGTGCGGGCCTTGCTCCTGACCATTCTCTCATCTACCGAAAGCTGCATGAGTGGCTGGTACAGGTCTAGGCATTTTGACTTGACTTTGTTGTGGAGTGGAAGAATCTTCTTGAGAGGATCAGAAGACAAATCGGATTCCTCATCTGCTGTTACAATGTGCAAAAATGATCCAATCACCTCAAAACGGTCCCTAGTGAGCAAACGTCGCAGATTGGGCAAATATTGGCTGCTTCTCTCATTCCATACCTGCTTGAAGTTGCGAATGGAGTTGATACTCAGCATCAGAAGGCATCCTAAGTAGCACATCATTTCATCATTGGTCAATGGGTGTCGTTTGAATCGCTGGTACATATTTGGCTTTTGGAACTTTGTCTTTTCGCTATAATCCTTGATAGCTGTAACCAGGCGTTCGAGAAATTCATCGTCCACAAAAAGGCGAAAAAGGTCCAATTCTGTAGCATATTCTTCAGGATCCATATTATCTGGAAGGTGTGGCCCAGGATTACAGGCAGGCTGAAACTCATCAGGAGCTGTGAACTCCTCATCTTCATTGGAAATAGGTGTGCATGATTCAGGTACATCTTGTGGAGTAGACTCATCATGCACATCCCCACTATTGGTTCCACCTTGCTGCCCTCTTCCTCTGCCACCCCTACCTCTACCTCTTCCTCTACCACTTCCTCTACTACTCCGACCTCTACCTGTACCTCTACCTCTTCCCCTACCACTCTGCCCTCTGGTGCCTCTTTGCTGCCTCATTTCAGGAAGTGACCTCTCATCAATATCTTCACTGTCAGATGTGATATCAGATTCACTCTCTTCAGGCTCTGTGATTTCACATGTGTCACTTTCATCATGGCTCAGATCATGCTCATTACACTCAGCAACTTTTTCATCCCTTTCCCCCACACACTCAACATTGTCTTCTTCCTTTACTAGATGCATTGCTGATGTTGAAAATACATCCTCTCTTTGCACCTGGTCATCATCACTTCCTTCATCATCACCATCACTAGCAGCTGTACACATACTGCTGCTAGTTTCTGTCCTCTGACACCTTTCATCTTCCAACTTGCTAGTAGGGCTCAGCACAGCTAAAAAACGATCTTCACCTGTAACACTCGAAGATCTCTCTTCGATATCATCCTCGATGGCGCTCTCACGGTCGTAGCACGAGTTGTTTGATTGTCCAGCTACATCATCTGTAATTTTCGGCCGTTTCTCCAAAGGTATCTCAACCAAACTATCGCAATCCGCTTCACTAGTATGCCTACTACCTTCACTATCGCAATCCGCTTCACTAGTATACCTACTACCTTCGCTGGAGCCTTCATCGGAATTGCTGTCGCCTTCAAAGAAACTGAGTACTTCTTCTGTAGAGAATATCCTTGCGCTGATTTCACGTCGAGAAGCCATTTTACGGTATTATCCGGAAGTTTACGGTTTCTTCTTCGAAAAAAGGACGGCAACTTTGCGATGAGATCAGACGCCTTGTTCGCTCTCAGTTATGAACGAATAAGGCTACTAATCCTATCAATTTGTACCTATACTATTCTAGTTTACTTGCGCTTTGGAATTTTAACCACAGCATGTTCCTTTCCTGAGATAAATATTCTCAAAGAAATGGACATATATGTCCGTATATGAATAGGACGCGGACTAGAGGGTTAATTGCAGCACTCATCCTTGCTTTTCTTAATTATTTAGTTTTTATTTCATTATAATCAAATTTTATATGACATTACTGCTGTGTAACAATTATTATTACAATATATATTATATATAATTAATTTATTAAAATAAAAGTGACTATATATACTTAGTCTAACTGTTTTTCGTTTACTAGTAACACTTAGTCTAACTAAAGGTAAGGTATAACCATGCATTGTTACTGTAAAAAATGACATGCATACATTTAATTTATTGATATAGGCTATAATGCTATATAATACAGAGTCAAAGGCATAATAGTTTAGACAGTATAGTCTTCTTCTGTTCTTCAAATTCCTGCTGGGAAATTGCCCCAGAAAGTAGCAGTGTGTGCAATTGTTTCACAACATCCAATCCCACCTTCCTTGCAAAGTTTACCATTACAAGCTCTGCTACCCTAGCATTGCTCTCCCTGTCTGCAGACACTTCAGTCTGGGTGCATGCATCCACAACCGTTACGGTTAACGTTACATTCGATGGACCAGGGCTTTCGATTTTTTCCGTCGAATCCAACTGTAAGCTGCATTTCCGCTTTCTACTGGTACTAGGGGGACTGCTGGTACTTTCAAAGGGAAGGGTAGGTATAATCAGCGATGGCTGTTGGGGTGCGAGGGTTTCAGAGTAGTCTATAGTTTGTGTTTCAGTATCTATGGTTTGACCATCACCTTCTCCAGAAAACAATTCGTCCAGTGGATTCATTCTCTCACGATCGACTCCGAGGCGCTGAAACTCAACTTATTATAGGCATCGGGTAGAAATTTATATCTATGTTCATAGTGGAAACGACCTGTAGGCTTTACCCGGTCGTTCTCGACATTAAACATTCTTGCAGTGTAAACAACTTGAAGGAATTACTACTTGTATACCATAGTTTTTTCAAGTGAAAGCACTCTGCAGATTTTTACAGTGGTTTTCAATGCAGAAATTCTCCTTGTATACAAACCGAAGGAATTACAGTCGCTTTCAATACAGTTCATTCTCCCAGTATACAAGTCGAAAGAATTCCAACTTGTATACCGTATGTTTCTCAACGTGGAAACCATGCGTAGGCTTCTACCGTCGTTTCCGGTATCGAACGTTTTTAGCTGTGTAGCCGTTAAGAATTTGTCCCTATTGGAGACAATTTGTGCTTCACACGTGGTCAGTGGTGCGATTTGCTGCTGTTCTGAAAGTCCATTTTCCTCCATAGATTTACTTTGCTTTCTTTCCCAAGCTTGCTTCTTACGTAGCCTATCTTTCTCCAGCCTTGCTCTTTTGGATTCCTCTGATTCCCCTTCTTTCCATCGTCGCTTCCTTTCTCACTGCTGTCGGACGTTTCCCTTCAATTCTTCATCCTCACAGTTCTTACCAACTTGTACTGCACATTTTTGCTTTTCCCTGGCTTGCTTCTTTTGCAATCTTTCCTTTACTAGTCTTTCCTTTTTTGCTCCTTCGGATTCCCCTTCCTGCCATCGCTGTTTTCTTTGGGAAGCATTTTCCTTCCTCTTCAGTTGCCATTTCCAACTTAGCTTTCCTATATTTTGCCATCATTTCCAGTCTTGCTGTTTGGTCTTCAGGACTTTCTTTGTCCAGCTGCTTCTTTCTGTATTCCTGGTACACTTTAAGTTTTTTGGACCTCATCTCTTCAGTTTCCTTCTCTAATCGTTTTCTCTCGATTTGTAAGCAATACTTTCAGCCTCTTATCTCTTTCTTCTGCTGTTTCCTTTTTTAATCGCTTCTGCTGGTTTGTAACCAAGATTCTGAGTCTTTTATGCCTATCTTCTGCTGTTTCCTTTTTAATCACTTCTGCTGGTTTTTAACCAACATTCTGAGCCTTTTATCCTTATCTTCTGCTGTCTCCTTTTCAAATCGCTTCTGCTTGTTTGTAACCAACATTCTGAGTCTTTCTTCCCTATCTTCTGTCTCCTTCTCTAGACGCTTCTGTTGGTTTGTAACCAACTTTATCAGCCTTTTATCCCTATCTTCTGCTGTCTCCTTTTCCAAACGTTTGTGTTGACTTACAACTAATATCCCTAGCCTCTTGTCGCGTTCTTCTGCAGTCTCCAGTTCAATGTGTTTTTCTGTGTAATCTGTATCACTTTAAGTCGAGATTCTCTCTGTTCTATACTCTCCTTCTCCTGATGTTTCCTTTGACTAATAGCAAATTGTTCCAGTCTATCTACAGCATGAGAATTGCTACTTTTTGTTTGGCGGCCCCTATATTGTTCTTACTTTCACCGGAAGTGTCCGGAATGTCCAGAACGATGTCAATATATACCGTATAGCGGGAAATTTTCGCGGGTCCAAAATTTCATGAAATGCATATTGGCCTAATATTCGCGGTTTATATTTTTGCAACCCAGCAAGGTGATGTTGCAATCAAAGGTAGGTATTACATAATCCTCTGCATTTTTCACCTGTTTTTGCGCGGGGTTGTGCACCCAAAGCGAGAGGGCTGCTATAGTTATAAGCGCTAAAAAGTCTACTACGTGAATAAGATCCATTGAAAGTCATCTTAATCAGTAACAGTTTTCGTTCAGTGTAGAAGCAATGGTTAGGGGTTATCACGTTTACAACGACATTTGGACGGCTGTTGTGGACGAAGAATTGGACTGCCGATGTGAGAGGCTGAACACCACTGATCGCTTTGCCGTTGCCGTTGTGAAGGGCCACACTACAGTGGGCCATATACTGAGAAAAATATCCTCCGTTTGTTTGACTTTTCTTCGCAAAAATGGTTCCATCCGTTGCCGCATTGCAGGACCAAGACGCTACTCTGCTGATTTGCCACAAGGAGGACTAGAAATCCCTTGTGTCCTTTGCTTTAGAGGATGCAATGAAATCACCCAAAAAGCCAAGAAATTTATTGATATTGGTCTAGCTACTACAAGTACACCAACAGAAAAGGGAGAAAGACAAAAGGACAATATTAATTGATCATGAGAAGTCAGCTGGAACAAGTGGTGTATGGGTTAGGCAAGAATGTTGTGCTCTTCCAAAATTGCTGCAATGTTTTCAGTTTGTTGACCTCTGAAAGCATCAAACAGAGCCAGTGCTGGTTGATCAGGAGAACACTTGAGCTTTGTGCGCTGTTCATTAACAAAAGGAATGATGATCTTCTGCAGATACTCTTTCATGGTATGCTCATTTGCCCAATGGTTGGCAGTATAAGTCATATGCCAATCCTTGGGAAACTCATATTGTGGTAGACAGGCAGATGATTCCCCTTGGTAAATTAGCTGAGGTGGAAGAAAGTCACCAGCTAGTGTACCGCACAGGACAGCTGTAATTTGTCGCTTATCACTGATGCCTGCAATGTTGACTCGCTGTGAACCTTTCAATTCCATGCTCCACGATGAGCCAGGAACAATACTGATAGCTGTGTGGTCCCAATTAAAGACGAGCTCGGGTGGTATCTCTTCCATTTCAAGGACTGTTTTAACATCAAACAAAAATTGTTTTTTTACAACCTCAAAGTTGGTCACAGTCAGCTTCATTGTTGAACTTCCTTTTCTTTTTACGAAACCCATTCTGTGAAGAAGAGATTTAGCCCAATTGGCTGTAATTGTGATTGACCCTCCATTTTCACTGAGTGCACACCTGTCAATCTTCCACAAAAGTGCCGTTGCACAGGCCATTGTTACAGCTGTTGTGACTACACCACCCCCTTCACGCAAACATTTAATGTATGTTGTCACTTTAGCATCAAGTTCCTCGCCGAGCAGCAAGGGTCGGCCACGTTTTTTCACGGGTAAGGACGTTACACTCCCTGTCTCCCCAACCTGTCGCTTCCGACTGATCTCCGCATGAAACTTTCCCTTCCAAGTTCGAATCGTGCTCTCCTTTAAGTCACACTCTAATTCTTTCGAATACTTGCGAACTGCAGCTTGATTTCCGTGCAAAGAAGCGTACTTAGCGATCTTCGCCTGCTGTGTGTGAACTTCGCGTATTTGCCTCTAGCCTTAGGTCCAGTACTTTGTTGCAAAGTGACTTCAGCAGCTTTGTTGGCGTCTTTAATGACAGAAGGCAAAACAACCACAGACAAAGGCCCCTTAGGGTCAGGAAGAGAATTTACGGGTTGCAAGAAACGATAAAGCGCCATCTTGACATTGACAGTTCGTGATTCTAAATTTTGCGCCTCCTGTCAAATCGCGAAAAATGCGAAATTTGCGACCTTGCAAAAATTTCCTGCTATATGGTATATATATATGTGTGTGTGTGTGTGTGTCAACAACATGGCGGACTTTTAGGCGGTAGTCGGTATCGCTGTAATATTTCAGTGAACTTTGTGTCTTTGCTCCTGTTTTCGTCAGCGAAGAATCTTCTAGCCATAAGGAGTTTGCTTGAGAGTTATTTACAAATTTCAAGTCGCTCCAAGAAATTCCGTGGGCCTTCAAGTTGTATGGGTACGCGAACAAGTGTAAAGATGTTCTCTTCGTTCAAAACAGCTTTAGAAGGACTCAAAAACTGACAAAAGTTCTTCTTGATGTCTCCTCTAATACGAAAGAGAACTTGGACTTAGCATTTAGGATGAAAACGTCCACGGATGGAGAGCTAAACCGAAGAATCTTATGTTACGTTACCGTGGAAGTCTATGAAAGCCAAGAAAAGGTCAAAGAAAGCTTCAGAAACAGGTGAGATGACTGCTGAAAGCTTTGTTTCTTTGTTTAACAATTTTGGAGTGTCTAAATGTGTATTTAAAGTGGTTTGGTGCGGTTTAGAATGAGTTGTACTTCAGTAAAGGAAATTCTTTAGCTTTTCTTTGATATTTTCGCATACGTGTGTATGATTTTGTGTTTGTGTGTTTGTTCAGGCCTCGTCTAGCATGGCACAGAGGGTTAACGTAGACTTTAGAACGAAAATGTCCATGGATAGAAGAAAAAAACTTCAAAACTTTACAATGCATAATCGCAGAAGAATTTTGAGGGAAAGAGAAGCTTCAAGAAAGCTTCAGGTATAGGTAAGATGATTGTTGAAACTCTGTTTTTAGCTAACCGTTTTCGAAAGTATATGTAAGAATTTCTGTATGTATTTTCTTGGATATGTTCGCATGCATTTATGTGTGTGTGTGTTTGTGTGTGTGTGTGTGTGTGTGTATTTGTGTGTGTGTGTATGTGTGTGTGTGTGTGTTGTGTGTTTGTGTGCATTTGTGTGTTTGTGTTAATGTGTTTGTGATAGATAAGATGACTGTTGAAAGCTCTATTTCTTTAGCTAACCGATTTCGAACATATATGTAAGAATTTCTGTATGTATTTTCTTAGACATGTTCACTTGTTTTTATGTTTGCTTGTGCCTGTGTGTTTATTTGAGCATGTTCCTGTGTGTATGTGTGCGTGTGTGTGCGTGTGTGTGTGTGTGTGGTCTCATTGTTTATTATTCTTTCTTTTCATGTTCAGAATATAGACTAAAATTAATCATGAAGGCAATTGGTGAGATTGCGTGTTTTGTATGATTTGATGTGTGTGATGTATAGTTGTGTGTGTGTGTGTGCATGCGCGTGTGTGTGTGTGTGTGTGTGTTTGTGGGTGTGTGGGTGTGGGTGTGTATGGTGCGTGTATACCTATGTGTGAGGTATATGTATGATGTGTGTACATATACCCTTGTAAATTCATGTTTGTGCACATGGTTAGTGTTAGATGTGTGTATAATATTGTGAGTATATATACCTCTGTAAATTTATGTTTATCATTGTGTGTGTATCAGTGTGTGTGTGTGTGTTTGTCTATGCAATTTTAGCATGTGTTCGTTGGTTCTTGTACTGAATATGTGATGTGTGTATATGTGTGTACATGATGTGAAAATATGTGTGTATATGCATGGTGTTTGGGTACATGTACCTACTTTCACTAAATTTTGTTTTCCTTCACAGGAATTAGTAACACAGGAAGTGAAGGTTCATTGAAATGAAGATTCCAACTTAAATATGATGAATGTTTGTGAGGATTTGTAGTACGTTGACTATTGAATTATATTTTAATTATTGTATTATGTTTAATTCGTATTGTAAGCAGTATTGTGACATGTTTCATTGCAATTATTAAAAATTGAAGTGATAAATATTTGATGCATATAATTATATGCACATAACTATATAATTAATATATTATTTATTAAAACAGTAAATAATAAACTGTTAGTGATACAGTTTATAGTAGGCCTATAGTGCAGCTGCTGTTTTGCTTACTGTTTCCTACATGGGGAAAAGAAGAAACAATGATATTTCACCAGTATGTGTGGTGTATGTACAGTACTAACTTGGGGAATACAAGGGTATACACAGGCACGAGGTGGAGGACAAGGAGGTCTCATTGGAGACAGGATCCTCCTCTCTTGCTTTCTTCATCATCATTCCTTTTGTAGCTGACGTTTCTTTATAATAAATGAATCTGTCATAAAAGAAAACAATCAGTAGCAATTGTACCTACCACGTCAGTTGAATTTCTTCCTAAGGCTTATTTGTATTCTAGAGGGAGAGAAAGAGTGTAACATAAGAAATGCCTTTACACACACACACACACACACACACACACACACACACGCACACACACACACACACACACGCACACACACAAACACACACACACCTGCATGAATGCATTGATTCACAAGCACAATAATGCTACCAAACTCACCATCCTTTCCATTTGGGATTTCATTTAGTCGTCATGTGAAGAAGCACAATAGAACACAATAATTCCAAAAACTGGTACACACACACACACACACACACATTTTATCATAAAACATTTAGTCTACACAAAACCATGCATTATATCTCAGGCCCTGGATCTTTCAATTCTGTGAGGATGATTTCCAAGTGATTCGAGTTTCCAGGGCCGTAGGCGGCCCACGAGTTTTTTAAACTCGAATCACTTTGTTCTGTCGTCTGTACCCTCATAAGCTTTGTACGTTTCTGTTTAGAGTCGGTGTGTGTTTCTTTGTGTATATATGGCTTTGTGGGAGTGTGTTCAATGGGATTACCTTGTTGTTACAGTGTAAGATGGTGTGCGTGTGTGTCAGTGTATTCGTGTGTGATTCATGTGTGTTATTACATTTACGTAGACATTAACACTGCAGACAGTGTCTGCAGTGTTAATGTCTACAGTGTCTGCAATGTCTGCAGTGTCTGCAGTGTCTACAGTGTCTACAGTGTCTACAGTGTTTGCAGTGTCTGCAGTGTCTACAGTGTCTACAGTGTCCTCTGCCTATACAGTGTCTAATCTTACTGATTCAGAATATCTAGTATATGCATTATACCCATGTAATCACCTACTTGCAGATGTAGTACGTAATACTCATACGGAATACAGCCACTTTCAATTATTACAGTAGACCCTCGATTATCCGGGCCTTGGTTATCCGGACCCTCGATTATCCGGACCCTAAGGCCTTGACTACTGTATCTGCAATAATCAGCCTCATGCTAGAAAAATTAGCAGCCACGTTTAGTTGCGCATGCGCAGTAGTTGTTGCGTACACACGTGGGAAGCTGCTTCGATTTTTTTGTCCAGCGACAAATGGCTACAGCTAGCTATAGCGCTAAATGCAAAAGAGTAGTTTTGACAATTGCAGATAAGGTGAAGATAATAGAGATGCTGGACAAATCTGTTTCCTACTCTGTCATAGCCGAGAAGTTTGGGATAGGCAAGAGCACCGTGTGGGATATCAAGAAGAATCGGGAGAAAATTCTTCAGTTTCAACATGAAACGATTGAAATGGGAATGAGCAGAAAAGCCAAGAGCATGAAGTTAAGTGTTGACAAGAAGCTTGACCAGGCTCTGTATGTATGGTTCAGGCAGAAAAGGATGGAGGGGGTGCCCGTTAGTGGGCCAATCCTCTGTGAGAAGGCTGTAGAGCTTTCTGGAATTCTGAATGGTGAAACTGACTTTACTGCCAGAAAAAGGGTGGGAGTGGAGATTTTGCCAAAGACACAGCATCCGTCAGCTGTCAGTACAGGGAGAAAAATTATCAAATGATGGAGAGCAAGCTGAATTGTTTGTATCTACATTTAAGGAGTTAATTCAAACAAAAAACTTTTCCCTGAACCAAATTTCAATTGTGACGAGACTGGTCTGAACTTTCGACTCCTACCAAATGCCACCCTTGCTTCCAGCTGATGGAAGGAAGAAATCAAAAGATCGGGTTACACTAAATTTGTGTTCAAGTGCTTCAGGTACCATCAAACTACCATTGCATCTCATTGGCAAAGCTAAGCATCCTCGGTGCTTCAGGCAATTGGACATGAAGTTACTGCCTGTAAAATACACAAACCAGAGCAATGCTTGGATGACTGCAGAGCAATTTCATGAATGGTTCCATCATGATTTCGTTCCATATGTTCAAAAGGAGCTCAGATCCAAAGGGGAAACAAGTAATTCGAGTTAAAAACTCGTGGGGGCTGCCGCCCCACGCACTCGAATCACTTGCAAAGCATTGGAGTGTAAGTGCACAGCTGAACATTCATTGAACATACTGTTTATTGTAACTGGATGATTGTTTTGAAAACAATTGCCATATTTGGCAATTGTTTTCAAAACAATTCCTATAACTCATTCCTGTATAAATTCATACTTCTCTATTACTATTATATAAATGCTCTATTATAAGACTTTTCTTCAAATCCATATTATATATATATATATATATATATATATATATATATATATATATATATCGGACGAGCGTTACACACCGGAAGTCCAAATGAAAACAATATAAAACAAATGCTGTTCTACTTTTAGATAATTGTTCTGCCCATCCTCATTCAGATGAGTTGATAAGTGATGATGGAGCAGTATTTGCAACATTTTTGCCACCAAATGTGACTGCTTTGATACAACCCATGGACCAAGGTGTCATTCAGTCACTGAAGATGAAATACAAGAAAAAGTTACTACGCAGGCTCATCATGGAAGATGATTTGGGCACTTCAATGATGGATTTCTTGAAAGGCATTAATATGAAAGTAGTCATCAATTTGGTTCACGAGGCATGGACGGAAATCACCATGGACACCCTTAGACGATCTTGGCAAAAGATTCTTCCTATCACCACTTTGAGTCCAAGCTCTGTCATGAATCAATGTCCACCTTCACCAGTGTTAGCAGACCTATATGATTTGGCAGTGACTGATGATGAAAGCCCTGAAAATTCATCATCACCACCAGAACCCTTACCATATTGTGGGTATGGTATTCGGAAGGGATTAAGAGTGAGAATTTGTCATCCTGATAGTAAGGAATGTGCTACCATCTCAGATAATATTGAGCCTCCTCTCCCTGAAAATGTGCCAGGTATCTCTGACGATGTGCAAGTTGAAGAGTTCCAGGTTCTGTTCCTAGAACTTGGTGTTGAGATGTCAGTTGGTTAGATAGTGATGTTCACTACTCTGGTGTCCAGACATACACTGACAATGAAATTTGCGAACTGGTATCTCGGTCAAATGATGAAATCAAATCAGAAGATGAAGAGGATAGTGAAGAAGATGAACCATGTCTAGTGACAAACAGTGATGCAGCAAGAATGTTTGAAAGGTGTTTGACATGGTTGGAACACCAGCCCCAGGCCACAGTTTATAACACATCGGTTCTCAGAGAACTACATATTCTGGCAGGTAAAAAGAGAATGCAATCACTCACACAAACTAAGTTAGGTAAGTACTTCATTATTCATTAAAAATAACAATTGTTGTTAAAACAGGTTATTTTTTATCCCGTCCAATTATTTTTTAAGTAATTGCTCATTATTATGGCCAATTTATTCATACCCTAGAGAAAATCTCTATGAAATCAGTTCAAAGTGAAGTTCTACTTCAAGATGTACATATAATTAGTAATAAATGTCAATTTAGTGATGCATTGTATAACAAGGCACAAATCAAAAGTAAGTAATAATTTGGTAAGTATTGGAAATAGACGCATGGTGAAGCATTGGGTTAGTAATATTTTCAATGTAACATAAAGTTATTGCTGTCCATAAAATGAGTTTACTGTGAGATGCTGTTTATTTCAGAATATGCTGATTTTAAATGCTCAATTGTTCTCTTCCTTAGATGTCCACTTTGTGTCAACTCAAAGTCATACAAAAGTATAGAAGATTTGGGAATTTCATCCTCCCAGTCCACAGAAGTCCGTCCCTGTCTCAATCTCCAGGGCTTCCACGAGGTGGAGTAAGACCCCTGCAGCCAGTGCACCTTTATACTGCTATTTTGTATTGAGATACATCTTCCAATCGCAGGTTCTGTTGAACAGCCTTCACAACGCACTGCCACAAGGTTCCCTTCTGTCAGACTGGACAAATCTTCAACACTTCTGACTAGACTATGCTGTGGTCGGTACGATCCAGTGTATACCTGTGTACAAGTAAAAGAAATTGTAGCAATAATAAATAATTCATGACAAATGTTGGTTTGGGATAATGATTATCTATAATTATTTATATAATTTACTGATAATGTCGATCAGTAATAATTACAGATTCAGTGATATGAAGCATGCCAGGTGTGCATTCGAGGGTCACGAATTCGGTGCCCCAACGCTGCTCTAGAGTTCACGAATTCGGGGTGCCCCAACGCTGCTCTGGAGTTCACGAATTCGGTGCCCGAACACTGCCACAGGCATGGGGTTCACGAATTCGGTACCCCTAGCAAGTGTACATTCAACCTCGTCTGTTAGATTACATAATAAATCTATGATTACATGGTGTTTATCATGGAATTTATGTAATAATTATAGTGCGACTAGAAGTGCATTGCATCATATATTGTACGAGACCCGAGGGCGAGTATAATATTATGATGCAATGCACTTCTAGTCGCGCTATAATTGGCTTATTGCAAATACAAACGATAGAACGATCCAGAAGAGATATAAAAAAGCTTTACTTAACGTTCTATCGTCAATAACAATATATCATTGGCTATTTGTCCGTTTAAAACATGGAACAATCGAGAAATTTCGTTCCCTTATCGCGACGCGTGTATGGGACTACCCGTAAACAATTTTTAATTGGCTCTCTCTCGTTCAAGCTCCGAAACGATTGATTCAAAAGTATATAAATCTCGTAACCTATTGGTCGTCGATACACTTCAACTAGAACTTTAGCCTCTTAACTCGCTAGACGGTTGCGATGAAAACAATAACTAGCCAAAGGGTTGCTTCAGCGAGAAGAGAATGGCGAAAAGAGACGGTACTTCTTCGACGCTTCCTAAGAGTATAACGCCAAATATTGAGCGCTTTGATTTCAGCCAGAGTGACGATGACTTTGAGGAGTTATCTAAGGGATACTGTCCCAAGAATACGATTATATCTACGAAGTGGTCATTAAAAAACTTCAGCGACTGGATTGACTCAAGATGTAAGGCAGACAAAGGATTCTCCACAACCACGGACATCTTACTAACTGACAACAAAGAAGAATTGTGCGAGCTACAAGGAGTTGATGTCCAGGACTTCATGAACTACTAATCACTTAGTGTATAAGTCTTCAAAACATGCTTAATTATTAATCTAACTGTTATGGTGTACTGATGTAATGTATCATGATAGGTTTCTGATTGCTAATCAGTTTTAATAAATAAATATGAGTAAAAGCCCATGGGCACTTGAATGATACTTTGCATTGCAAAGAGTGCAATATCTTATATATTGCATTGGTGGTCTCTTTGATGTTTAACCCCAAAATGCAATAAAAGAATTTAGGGTCGCCGTTCCATTCAAGAAACTAACATGGTACAGTGTATCGATCGCGAACTATGGTGAGCGCTAGTCATGGTACTTATTAACGCCCCACGAAAATTACCGCCTTTGCATGCCATAAACGCGGATCTAAACGTCTCGGTGCATCATTGATACTTCGCCATTTTTCTGGCAGCTGTTTGGAGAGTGCTCGTAGACGACGAGGATTGGAAGTGACTGTCCCGATATCTCTTAATCTAAGGATTTCATCCGATTTTATCCAGGTAAGCTCTCTGTTTAGTGAATTTTGTAATGTTCTTAAGCAGCAACGAGCAATTGTCGATGATAGCCGGCGGGATCATAGATCTATTGGTGGGATCGTAGTAAGTGAAGGTGTTAGGAGGGCGAGGTAATTCCGAAAATTTCCTAGTAGTCTAAGTTCGAACTTGGTGTAACTGATAAGCCTCCCAATCAGGAGAAAAGACTGGTGACTAAGATTCCGCCCAGCACTGTCGTTTTTGCTCGGGTTTTTGAAAAGATCGACTCTTTGACATTGCCTCACTGGCCTAATTACACACTCAGTACATACGTACATACGTACTTGGGGCTGCCTGTACTCCTTATCGAACAATCCACTGGTGCTTGGTAGTTCTTCCTCGCCTGTCTGGCTAGGAATGAGGTCATGCAATATCCACTGAAAGCTTGAGTCTGATATAACCACAGTATCCTCCTTCACTGACTCTTCCCATTCTCGAAATGATTCTTCTGACATCCACTTCTGCCATTTACTTAAGTCAGACCTGAATGTTGGTAGGTCAAGCTTGCTGAAATTGGGCTCACAGAGAAGAGGTTGTCCATTTGGTACAGACTGTAATATGGACGGAAATAAAGGGTTAGGAGTTAACGTATGAAGTAAAGGGGAGGGGGGAGAGCAATTTGGAACAGGGCCTGCAACTTTTGTAGTGGTCAAGATGTTTAATCATACTTGCCACTGCTGAACCCCAAATTCATGGAGATGAGAAATAATATAAGTATAATATGTAGCTTGTGGTTGGCACTGCTTTTGGCCTAACTGTTTTGAATTACCCGCCGTTCCAAATTACCCCATTACCCATTACCCCACGCCGTTCCAAATTGCAGGTTAAGATAGTCATGTTGTGAATGTTCACCTGAAAGTGATTGTCAAGTAAAACTTACACATGTATGTACGTACGTACGTAGTTGAATTGATGTCATAATCAGGTCCATGCATGCATGGGGAGACTACTAAGGGAGGCTTAACTGAACCCTATTTTGTTTGACAAGAATTCATTTCTTTACCAATGTGCTTTGAGGATATCATGGACGAACCAAGCTTCAAAGAAAAATACGTACGTATGTTGCTCCTCTACCAGAACTTCCATGTAGTCAATTGTAACCCCTCCCCCCCCCCCCAAAGAGAGCCCAATTACAGCAATGAAATGTAATGACAGCACATGGCCAGTGGTTAGGATTATAGAGCATGAGTTTAATTTATATTCTTATGTCATAGCAACTCATTAAATATACTTGGTATTTATGGGTCTGTTAATACATTGAGATCTCACTTATCCACACCTCAGATATCCAGTTTGCTCTGCCTCATTTGACTTGTGTTTGTATGAAGCTCCGAAGTAAGGATACGTACCTCCATACAGGACAGTTAATGGTGGTCCCAGTAGTGGCCACATTATAGAGATTTCACTGTATCTAGTTCTCTCACTTCTTATTTCCCAACAACTATCACTGATTTCGCAGGAAATGCCACTGTGTCCTGCTGTCCCTCTAATAATGTACGTGCTACTAATGTCCTGTAAAATCGCTTGAGGCAAAGAAGGATACACATGTTCTTAATAAAATCTTCTTGAATGCTGTCGAAATGCACTGTTTATGGAATATCCAATCATCCCCAAAACACTTTACTAACACAAGGCAAACTACTTATGTACGTACGTCTTTACACAGAACTACAAGTCTCCTGCAAAAGCCGTGAATGTCCTGTAAACTGCTCTACTCTGTCCTGCAAAATCATTGACAGGGGTTGGCAACTACGTACGAATGTATGTATATGCCACTGTATCCTCAGTTTCATTAAGAATGGATGTGTGGGGATAGGTGAGGTACGTACGTACGTACGTGAGGACAAAGTATTTTGTTCTTACCTTTAGAAGAGTCACTTTGTCTTCTGACCATGGATCTGTTGACCAATGTCTGTACCTCATTATGGCCTTGTTGTTCTCATCACGTGTGAATTTGAAGCAGAGTGGTTGCGTGTGTCCGTGTATATTGTGAAGGTGAGGCATCAGCCAGTCCTTGATATTGTACACTTGTGCAACACAATGGACACTTGGGGATGGAGTGTATGCTTCATTAATGGCTTGCTTTAGTCCTGCATCAGTAGAAAGGATCATGTTTGCCATAAAATTCCACTTGTCATTACATGGTGTACGTGTGTGTGTGTGTGTGTGTGTGTGTGTGTGTGTGTGTGTGTGTGTGTGTTTGTGTGTCTGTGTGTGTGTGTGTGTGTGTGTCATATGCATACAAACCGTTCAGTGATTCTGCCCCTTGTTTTTTGAGGTGCCGGGAAACATGTGAGAACAGCTGGTCCACATCCTCATGCGTGTGTCCCACCGGTAAAAAGTTGACCTTGATCTACGTACATACGTACATATGAATCAATTTCAATCAACATGCAATGCCAAACAGTTGTACACACTATTTAAAATTGTAATTTTTTGGGCCGCCGGAAGGTGGCCCTATATTATTTTTACTTTCACCAGAAGGGTCCAAATGTCCAGAACGATGTCTATATATATATATATATATATATATATATATATATATATACATATATACGTTATAGTTATCACCCAAGTACGAGGACATTAGCTGTAATAGATACGAGACCCAGGCCAAGCCCAGGTCGAGTAATCTATTACAGATAATGTCCGAGTAAATTGGGTGATAACTATTTTGTCTTCCATTCCCCTACGTACATTGCATGCATAATTGTATTCATAAGGGTGTTTTCACTTCAGAAGTAGTGTGAAGTATTAATTAATTAGTCTGTAAGCCACCACAGGGATGATATCCATTCCCAGGGGTTGATAGCCAGAATATCACCCATGGATATCCCTAAGTTACCATGGTAATGGAAGACAAATATATATTATATGCATATATATATATATATATGTCAACAACATGGCGGACGCTAAGTCGGTACATAATCTTTAGGCTATATTTCGTTGAAATTCGTTTGTTTGCTCCTCATTTCTTCAGCGAAGAGTCTTTTAGACCAGAAGAGAACTTCGAAACATTAGTTTAGTCAATAACGACAATTTCCAAGCGATTCAAGTTTCCAGGGCCGTAGGCGGCCCACGAGTTTTTTAAACTCGAATCGCTTGTTATAGCATGCACTAACATACGTACGCACATATGTACATACTTACCTTTTTGACAATTTGGAGCTCCACCAATAGTGCACAGAGTCCGAAAATGTACTTATTTTTGTTTTCTCTGAAACAGTTGTCAAATTGTAGGAACAGGCACGGTGGCAATGGACTGCTTTTACCCAATATACACAAGAGTGCATTTCCAGTTAAATTAGCATCATGTGGAAATTGATACAGATCAATGAAAGCGTATGCTTTTTTTCCTTTTGGACTCTCTGTATGGACTAGACTGCCTGTATTGTAAAAATAAAAGGGAAAATGCCATTCATATATGTACGTATATACGTATGTCCCTACTAAGTACATACGTACGTACGTACTTACGTATGTACGTATGTATGTTGAAGACAAATAGGCTGTATACGCATGTAACCAAATATTCATGGTAGATTTTCATGAATGCTTGCTCATTCATGAAAATAAGACCATGTGAATATTAACATGGCAGGGGCGTAGGAATGACTTTCACTTTGGCGGGAGGGCTCATTCAATTATATGTTCAATTTATGTGCAGTAAAATAGCTTGATTAATGTATGATCAGGCAAATATTAACTAGAATGAATAATATTGAGGGGGCTATAGCCCCTCTAGCCCCCATGGTTCTTACACCTATGCATGGTTATGGTTCTTTTTTTAATTAGTACGTACATATGTATTTCCTTTTCAAGTTGGCCAGTACAGTAGAGAGTTAGTTATCCAAACACTTCAGTACATACGTACATATGTACGTATTTAGAACCATGTTTTTGATCAATAGTACGATACCTACGCATGTATGTATGTATGTACATACGTACGTAACAATTACGTATTATGTACATTATACTCATCGCTGTGATTACTAACCTGTAATGTGACTTCTCACTCTCCACAAATTCTGTGTGGATTTGCTTTCCTGGAGTGGTTGTGGAATGGTGGTCTTAGCTTGGTCCATACCATCGATTATTATAGTCAGGTATTTTGATGGATCATTCCTAGACTTTTCCCGGTGACTATAATATTTCTTCCGTTCATTTCTAATGTGGATACATATGTACACAAGCATTTGACAGACTACGTATCTGCTACTGTTTCCCTGTGACTGGGAAGTGCAATGATCAGCTAATGTACGTATGCATGTTCGTATTATACACCTGTTCCTCAGCTACGTACTCAGGACCAGTATTGTATGGAAATATTACATACGTACGTATGTGCGTATGTATGTATGTATGTACGTATGTACGTACATATACCACACCGGGATTTTAATACAGTAAAACCCTTATAAACCAAACTCTCTGTGATATAAAATCCCCTCTAAACTGGATGGCTTTTCAAGTCCTGCTCTCTGTATTTGGTGCCATACACAACCTCTCTAAATGAAACCTTCTCTGTAGCCCCAAGGGTGTTCCGTTTATACAAGTAACACTGCATTCAATAGCATACTGAGAACTTACTCCACTCGCTGCAGGTGATGTTTATATTCACCCTCCAACCCTCGGATCATCTCCTTGTTCCCTGATGCTTTCAGCCTTTCTTGGGTATATTGCACACAGACATCACACTTACTGAACAGGTTACCCTATTTTGCAAGATCAGTGAATTTCAAAGTTTCACCCCACAAAAATGTAAAGGTATGTGATACGTATGGATAAAGCTGAGCAATGCAGAATTTACCTTCGGGATCGTAGTACTTTTGAAGTGGTTGTTCCAAAGGACATAAAAGTGTGACTCCGACACCATGTCTTCTTCTGCAAATCCTTGCTTCTGAAAGTTCTCCACCATCATGCGATACATCATTCCTTTTGTCATGAATTGGGGCAAGTGAACCTGCATCAAGATTTCATTGTTGTGCAGTTATCATATTTTTTCATTGTGAATATCAGTATTATAATGGAACCCTCTTAACACAACCTCGCTTACTATGTAATTATGGTTAACACAAAAGCTGTAAGTGACCCCTTCAATGCTCCTAGTATCCCTACTTGTTCTAATAATATGTGAGTTCCTCTGTTGTCTGTGCATATGTCATGTGCAATCACTTTATCAATTCTTACCTGATTCAAATGGGGCATTTTTTCTCCAATACGTTCGATAGTATTCTTCATCCATGCAATGGTGTTTCTGCTCTTGTCTGACAGTCTTCTTTTTTTCTTTTCAGGTGGTGAAATGGTCTGAAGATTTTCCGAGTAGTGGCGATAGATGGATCGCAGTGTCTTTAAAGAAATTCCCAGGCAAGTCCTGAATGCTTCTTTGC
>CAUJGJ010000067.1:90000-140000 GCA_963170055.1 Halisarca cf. caerulea | reverse complement strand
AGAGCGAGGCTTTTTGTAATGGAAGGCAAAGACTGTGAGGATGAGACCCCAAGTCCCAGTTTAACTTGGAAAAATGCCTGCAAAGGTTGCATTCTTCCACAGGTAGATCAATACATTGCACAAAGGTGTACAATAATAATTATACATGAAGTACATAGCACCAACAATCCAAGTAGCATGTACTTCATACGTACAGTACGTATATACATATTATGTACTTGTCTGATTTACATAGGGCATTGGTAATACATGGACAGGCAATATATTTGCACAGGCAGCTCTTCCCAGGGAAACATACAGGCTTGCCATCAAGGTGATGGATGCGTACACCCGAGGAGAAACAAAGGGACAAAAACCTCCAAGTGAGCCAAAAAATTTAAACAAAATTAACCGATTCTTTATATTGGGATTTAATATAACAGCCAACGGCCTGCAACTGAAAAAGCCACTGGAATTCAAACAGTACTATTTGGAACCGTTGCAGCACCTTGATGAGGATTTCCAAGTGGCAACTTTGGAGAATGTGTTGGCTGGGAAATGGTCCATTTCAGAAATGCAAGCAATGGCCAAAAAAGAAAGAAGCCTCAAGTCTGTCAAGGAAATGTACCTTAGGTATGAATATACGTATGTACATATACGTATATGCATGTACGTATATCACCGGTATCACAAGTTGCATGTGCATACGTACGGATGTTAATACATAGTATAGTCTCAGTAAGATCAGTTTGAGGATGTATTTTGTTGATATAATATAACTTTTGAACAAATTGTAACGTAACAGATCAATTGTACAAAATCAATGTACAGAACGTTTCGGCTACGTAGTTCTGTACATTGATTTTGTACAATTGATCTGTTACGTTACAATTTGTTCGAAAGTTATATTATATCATAAATCAACGTAGCAATGAGTCTCTATCGTATCATGTATTTTGTTGTAGCATAATGTCACTAAGCAACAATGAAGTAGTATTCACTGTGGAACTGCAGCAGTATCTATGGTGGAACCTTCAAACAATGATGTCATTGCGGTGTGATATAACATCATCAATAAACATAGCCGTTCGGAGTGATCTAAAATCTGAGTCTGGAAAACAAGATACATCGGTTGAAATCTTAAGAAACTTCACAATTTATAGCTACACTTAAGGTTATAACCTTAAGATTGTAGTAAGATTGTATAGTTGATACTACATTGCAAGCCTATCTCCATCTTTGTCCATATACATACATATTAGCTGATGTTTGTTCCACATGTTGCCGTTTTTGAGAAAGTTTGTAGTCAAGGTCTTAGGCAATCCTACATATGTTCTCAGAAACACCCTCCTGTGCATATACATACGTACGTAGTGGAGGGGATGTGGGAACAGTGATAGAACTCAATCATACTAGGATTAACACAACATGTTGTATATAGGGCAAAGCAAGATATGTAACTTGAAACAGTAGGGTAACTTGTGCAGCCAAGCTGTTTAGCCATAGTTACCTGTTCCAAATTATCCCACTTTACACTATATACACTGTATGTACATAATTAGACATGTACAGTGAATTCTCATTAATCCTCCACAATTCATTTTGAAACATTTGGGCGGATTAACCAAATCAATGTGCAGCCTTTTCAATGAATTCATGCATGAAATTGATGGCGGATAAAAGGGTTTGGTGGATAAAGCGGTGGCGGATTAACGAGAATTCACTGTACAATGTATATGTACGTAGTATCATGTACATACAATGGCATATGCATTCTCAGGTGTGTTAGTAAGGCCAGCTGGGATGAGGCATTAAGGGACTATCCGTCATTCACTAAGGAGGAGAGACTAAAAGCTTTCATTGGGTTCAAGCTGAAAGGTGGAGTGCCCCAACCACTGAGAGAATACTGCCAGGCAGCTATAGACAGCAGGAAGAGTGCCAATACAACAGTTTATACTAGCAGATCCGAAGGAAATACAGCTTCCTTCGTAAAGTGCACGTACAAGAAAATTAATGGCCAAAGCCTAAAAGAAAATGTTGCCACTTTTAAAGGAGCAGGCTTGGTGCTGGCAAAGTTGCCTGATGTGAGATACTTGTGATTTACATTACAGTGCGCCCATACTGTGACTAGTAGCTCATTACTTGCGTACACCGAATTACTAACCTTACCTCCATTTCTTATATGCTGATGCCATCCACCCTGGTCACCGTAAGAGAGTGAGGGGGGGTTGGGGTGGGGTTATAAAAATGGAGGCAAGGTAGCGTTCTGAACTAGCTACATAAGACTAGCAACTCATTGGATCAAACTAACACACAGTACACAAACACAATGCAACTGAGGTATTTAGGGTCTATGCTGTAACAGTACATTACTTTTTTTTAAATGTTATACAGAAGGTTTGACCACGTGAGACTAGATCTACCCTAATTCAGCTCAATTCAGTGGATCACTCCTTGTAATTGCGCTCCGTTGCGATCAACGCCTTTCCTGAGCTCAGGCCTAGGGACTAAAGTTGGAGACATAACGGCTACCAAAGAATAAAACCCAGATTTTTCTGTGACGATTAGGAGATCTTAGGCTAGATACAGTGATCGGAATTAGGCCATTCTACCTTCCTGCTGACGATTTCAGTCACACTGAGTAAAGCTGGTTAAGCCCGGGCAAACAGTGAGCATAAGGTGAAACCTCTGATCAGACCTAAAACCTAAACAATATCATGCACCAACTTACCTAGACATAAAAAGACGTTACGCACATCTGATTCTAATGAAATGATTGATCGTGATCCAGAGCGAAGTGTTTCAAACCATAGAGTCTATGTTCAAACCAAATCCATACTTCAGATCATTCAGGAGAAGACACAGCGTCAAACAATCGCGCTCGGCGGCTCACACTGAACGCCCACGGCGATTGTCCACTGATTGATTTTGCCTCTCAAACCGCATGTCATTGAAACGACATAATATTATTGCCAAAATATTACGATTAAGTGCGTGGGCGACTTCTATCATACTCCCCTAACGCCGACCTATGAACCGAAACAGTTAACCTCGCTAAACCGCTCGGTAATATGTTCTAAATGGCCCTGTAATGTACATGATAATAATTATTATTCAATAGTTCAATCCTAACTGTAGGAGGGAATGAAAGATGAAGACTTCAAGACATTGATGCTGGCATCGAAGGAAGTGAACAGTGCATTCACTTCCCTTGAACTGTACAATGTGGCTGTCCATGTGACCAGTACTTCGAGTGCAGAAAAACTCAAGCAAATAATGCAAATGTGTTTTGACAGTGTGGAAACTATTTATCTCGGGTGGAATGCTGAAAAATGCCAAACATTGTCAGGTATGTGGCAAGTGTCCAGTGGCGGACTATGCCGCATGATGCATATGTTCCATACATTAATTGATGTCATGTTATCAATATAGCTCTCTTGCCGAAACTTTCAACTGTGACACCATCTGTATCTATTTGCGTTGTTGGCCATTAGGCTCAGGATGGAAGGCTTAATGAGGGACACATTAATGGACTCCATCGCAACTTCATGCTTTGTCACTCCAAGGAAGACATGTGGGAAGGCATAATTCATGCTTTCAGCTATGAAGGGCAAAGTGTTCTAGTAATGATGGACGACAGTTGCGACCCTGGTGAGGCGGTATAATATGCAAACCTGCAGCTATATACTAGCTGGATATGGGAAATGCAATGTATCTTAAATTGCTATAATCTCACATAGTCAGACCTAATCTCACACACTTCTTGCCTGTAAAGGGCAGCGAGAGTGGGTCTGGCTATGCAAGACTAATATATATCTTGCTAAAGGGGCAAAAATGCTTCATGACTGCATGTACTATATAGATTCGCAAGATCACAAGGGGCTTAGCTGTAGCTATAGGAATTATTTTATGTTAAGCTAGGATTGTTTTCAAAACATTACTTGCTGAAGCCATACCAGTAAGGGCAACTAATTTGTTACCCTTACTTGCTGATATATACTATTAGGTGTGTTGATTATCATTATGTCTCCTCCACACCAAATTATAGGAACAATGGCAAACGTAGCCATCAAGGCAGGAAGAAACTGTGTCTGCCTGTATGAAAATGCCGAAGTACTGGCAGAAATAGAGGCAGACAACTTATGTAGTCAGATATCTGCATAGTTAGAGACCAAACTCTATATCTTTCTGCATTGCCGTGGTGTATGCTTAAAATTTGTGTACTTAACGTTGTGTTCTTACATTTAGACTTTATTTACTATGTAATATTTCATGTTTCTGTTAATTCTCGTAGAAGTACTATTGCCTTTTCAAATATCATACAATATTATTAATCATTTCAAGTGATAATTTGTCTTCACCAAAATAATGAGCATAATATAAGAAAAGCAATTATAATAATAATGCAACTCTTGCAATCAGGCGCATGTTTACATCAGTTTTGACATAAGGATAAGCTTCAGATCAAAATCATCATAATACACAACAAAAACATATAAATAAAGATAAAAAATAATTGGCAAGCATAAAAAATAACCTGTTTTAATCGTAATTTGTTTTGGCGGGAATGTTCAATATACATGTGATTTCTATGCATTGATTAAAGATTGAAATACATTTACAATACAATAACTTTTAATAATGCATGTGTGCAAAAAACCTGTAATTTCAGTTATCCGGACTATTTCACTTATCCGGACACCTAGAAATTTGCTGTGACCAAAGGAGTCCGGATAATCGAGGGTCTACTGTATATATATATTATAATGGAGATAGGCCGATTTTTTATTCGCACTAATCTAACCAACCGTGCGAAGAATTCACAGCGGACTTTTACCAACGTTCCTAGCGCTATTCAGTGAGTGACCTCGAAGGGGTTTCTCTCCGTTTGTTTGCGAAATGAAGGGTTTTAGAAATTTGCCTGTACTTGGCTACGAGGCGCCATATTTAGTTTACAATCAAAAGCGGACAAATATATGGCTTTTCTTTTACAATCCTTTGTCCGGTAACTCCTCCTAGGAAAAGAAAGCAATCACTTTATGGCCATCTTAGATTATCGATACGACAGTCTGAGAGTGATATTAACTGTATAGCGGAAAGCGGTCTCTTCGCAAAACGTGAGCGGCTATAACCTGCCTCGGGGAAATCGGCCATTTTCAACAATGTGTGCGGTATACGGAATTTTTAAAGTAACTGATTCATAAACACGACAGAAAACACACACAATCAATGAAATTTAGGCTATAACACCAATGCAACAAGTATGTGTGGCACAAGACTCTTATTCTATCCATATAGCAAATCGCAGTGGGATATGGTGTGTATGTGTGTTTGTTCGCATGCCGTACACACACACACACACACATACACACAGTGTGTGTGTGTGTGTGTACGGCATGTGTGTGTGTGTATGCGTGCATGTGTGTGTACGTGTGGTGGAAGAGAGGGAGGGAGGGAGGAAAAAAAGGGGAAGGAGGGAGGGAGAGAGGTGTGTGTATGTGTGTATGCATGTGGGGGGAGGGGGAGGGAGGGAGTGAAGGAGGGAAGGAGAGAGATGTTTGAGAGGTGTGTATACGTGTGTGTGTACGTGTACGTGTGTGTGTGTGTGTGAGTGTGTGTGTGAGTGTGTGTGTGTGTGGTGTGTGAGTGTGTATGTGTGTACATGTGGTGTGTGTGTGTGTGTGTGTGTATGTGTGTGTGTGTGTGTGTGTGTGTGTGTGTGTGTGTGTGTGTGTGTGTGTGTGTACCTGTGTATGTGTGTGTGTGTTTGTGTGTGCGTGTGCATGTGTGTGTGTGTGCATATGTTTGTGTGTGTGTGTGTGTGTGTGTGTGTGTTTGTGTGTGTGTGTGTGTGTGTGTGTGTGTGTGTGTGTGTGTGTGTGTGTGTGTGCGTGCGTGCATGCATGTGTGTCACATGTGTGTGTATGTGTGTACATGTGTGTGGTGTGTGAGTGTGTATGTGTGAGAGAGGAAGAAAGAAAGATGGAGGGAGGGAGAGAGGAAGGGGAGAGAGGGAGGGAAAGAGAGGTATGAGAGATGTGTGTGCATGTGTTATGTGTGTACGTGTGTATGTGTGTACATGTGTGGAGGGAGGGAGGAAGGGAAAGAGGGAAGGGGGAGGGAGGGAGGGAGAGAGAGGTATGAGAGGTGTGTGTGCGTGTGTATGCGTGTGTATGTGTGTGTGTGTGTGTGTGTGCATGGCATGCGTGTTTTTATGGTGTGCATGTATGCATGCGTGTGTGTGTACATGTGCATATGTGTACGTGTGTGGGGGGAAGGGGGGGAGAAAAGGAAGGGGGAAGGAGGGAGGGAGAGAGGTGTGTGTATACATGTGGGGGGAGGGGGAGGGAGGTAGTGAAGGAGGGAGGGAGAGAGATGTGTGAGGTGTGTATACGTGCCTGTGTCTGTGTGTGTATGTGTATGTGCGTGTGTGTGTGTGTGTGTGTGTGTGTGTGTGTGTGTATGTGTGGTGTATGTGTGTGTGTGTACATGTGGCGTGTGTGTGTGTGTGTTTGTGCGTGCGTGTGCATGTGTTTGTGTGTGCATGTGTTTGTGTGTGTGTGTGTGTGTGTGTGTGTGTGTGGGTGTGCATGTGTTTGTGTGTGCATGCATGCATGCATGTGTACGACATATGTGTGTGGTGTGTGTGTATGTGTGAAAGAGGAAGAAAGAGAGATGGAGGAAGGGAGAGAGAGAGAAGGGGGAGGGAGAAAGGGAGAGAGAGGTATGAGAGGTGTGTGTGTGCGTGTGTACGTGTGTATATGTGTGTATGTGTGTGGAGGGAGGGAGGGAGGGAGAAAAGGAAGGGGAAGGAGGGAGAGAGGAAGAGGTGTGACAGGTGTGTGTATGTGTGTATATATGTGCCCGTGCATGTGTGTGCATGTGTGTGGTGTGTAAGTGTGTATGTGAGTAAATGTGTACATGGCATGTGCGTGTGTGTGTGTTTGTGTGTGTGTGTTTGTGTGTGTGTGTGTGTGTGTGTGTGTGTGTGTGTGTGTGTGTGTGTGTGCATGTGAGTATACATGTGATACTTAAAAGCAGATTTGAAGCAATTGAACTGCACTTTATGTAACTACTATACACTTGACATAAGAGTTGCATCCGTGTTACTAACTAGCTTACTATGAGCTTATTCTTGATATAGACATTACACTCAAATAGATTGAACAATTCACTTGATACAACCTCTTCACTTGATATAAGGGTTGCACCCGCCACCCGAACTAGGGGTGAATGCGGCCGAAGGCCGCCTTTACCCCTAGTATATATAATATTTATACACCAATAATTGCAACTCTATAATATGATTATAACAATAAAATATTATATACTTCTGTCCACCTTTTATACGTATCTATCTACATAATTTTGCAGATAATATTATTACCTTCTTATAATTTAAATTTAAAATAATTACATAATAAATATTAAAAAAAAACATGCATAGTTGCCAACTGTCCCTAATTTTTGCAGGAGAGTCCCTGAGAATGCCTCTGTGTCCTGATGTCTCTGAGACTACTACTAATGTCCTGCAAAATTATTTGAGGCGAAGGAGGGATATGTTCTTGCTAAATTCATCTTGCAAGTTGTCAAAACTCACTTTTTGGGGAATATTTGTGTCAATTCAGTTTAAAATCTGCACAATTTTCCCTATCCTCAGTGAAATACTACACTTACGCAAGGCAAACTACTTGCGTTTGTACATGGAACTACAAGTGTACTGCAAGAGCAGCCATGCATGAATGTCCTGCAAACTGTTCTATTGTGTCCCACAAAATCAGTGATAGGGGTTGGCAACTATGTGCATGTCATGTGACAGTCTTTCTATTATAATTAAGTGTGATGTTCTCTTGTTGACTATTGACTATTGTCTATGTATATGTGTATGTATTGTATAATACTTTAGGTAGTCAGTCATTTTTGTGTTATCATTTCCTGTTGTTTATATAGTGTATCCATAGTGTAACTTGATATATTGTGTAGATGATCATCTCTGTACTGTAGTTTGAAGTTTCTTTATCATATTTGCTGTTGAACATTAATCCTTACTGTCTGTATGCGGCCTGCGCCTTTTGTGTTAGGACCTTTGTAATTTCACTTCCTTTTGTGTAGCGCCATGACTTTCATGTATATTATAGCTGTACCAGTTAGTATCTATGATTTTTACTGAGTTTTGTAGCTATTGCTCGAGTTGGAGCTGTTTGAATTATTGAGTTGACTTCGCGTGGTGACTGTCGTGCACTTCGTGACATTTTGGTGGCAGCGGTGGGATCAGTGAGGATCCAGAACGGTAGTAATCTCCAGAGATTTCTTATATTTCGAACGAGAGTCAGACATGTCGAATCAGACACCAACAACGGACGTTTTACTGGAATTTTTGAAGCAGCAGCAGAAACAACACAGCGATCAACAAGCTCTCCTTATGGGTATGCTGGAGCAGCAAAAGATGAATTTTGAGGCCCACAAGGAGGAGGTATCTACGTTGCTGAGGCAGCAACAACAACCCCGAACCGAAGCGGCAACCGTACCGAAGGTCCCGAAGCCTTTACTGCAGAAGCTCACCTTGGAAGACGACATTGAGCACTTTCTTGCGGTATTCGAGAGGATCGCCCGGCAGCAGAAGTGGCCACAGGAGATGTGGGCCACACAACTTGCAGGACTGTTGACTGGCAAAGCTATGGCAGCCTACGCAGCCTTGCCCTCCACAGACGCGAACGATTTCGGCAAAGTCAAGGACGCCATCTTGCGTAGATACGACGTGAACGAGGAAAGCAGACGACGGAAATTCTGGAACGAGCGGAAACGGCCAGGAGAGACGCATCGGGAGCTCATGACACGTTTACAGGAACATCTACGGCGCTGGAGAACCAATCAGCCGCTCAGCTTGGAGGATCTCATAACTGCTGAACAGTTTTACCAGATTCTACCAGAGGGGATGGCCGTGTGGGTGAAGGACAGGAAGCCAGCAAATTTGGAACGGATGGCGGAGTTGGCGGATGACTACATGCTCTCCAGGCGAGGTGTAGGTCAGGTGGGTGATAGTAGCAGTGGTCGGAGTGATGGTAATTTTGGCGGTAGGAACAGTGGTGGTTCTGCTGCTGGTGGTGGTAGGAATGTTGGGCGGAGTAATAGTGGCTTTGGAGGGAGTGTGAGCACCCAGTCTGGTAATGGTGTAGGTAATGGGTATGGTGCTGGGAGGCAGGTGACGACCAACCTTAAGGGTGACAAAAGGTGCTTCCAATGTGGAAAGTTTGGACACCTAATGTACAACTGTCCAGCACGAAAAGAGTCCAATGTAGCAGCACAACCTACGCTCATGGCATGTTTGGAGGTCGAGTGGAACCCCTACAGTGAGAAGTTCATCAAGTATGGCAAACTGGATGGCAAGAGGGTACAGATGCTGGTGGATACAGGTAGTGATAGGACACTGGTGTCATCACAGTTGGTGAATAGAAGTAGATGGGTGCCAGGTGATATGGTACCAGTGAGGTGTGTGTATGGTGACACTACACACTATGCAACAGCAGAGGTCTGTCTGCAAGTGGGAAAAATGGATCAGGTGGCCAAGGTTGTCGTGGCACCTGAACTGCCAGTGGCAGTGCTGCTTGGTTGAGATTTGCTAGGTCAGCTGAGAGATGATCCAGTTAGTGGTGTGGAGGATAGCTTGGCAGTGGTGACTAGGAGTCAGGTCAGGAATATTGAACCCAAACAGATTGAGTTGGAATCTGAGGGGGAGGCAACCCCGGGTGGTGACCAGGAGGATGGTGTGGAACACTTCAATGCTGAGGTACAGGATGAAAGCCAGGATAGTGAGGTTATTGGGCTTGGAGGAGTTGATAGAAATCAATTGGCAGTTGATGGTGTTGTTGATGGAGATGGTGTTGAAGACGAGGACATTGCCAACAAAAATGGTGGGGAGAGTGGTGTTGATAGTGGGGAAATGGGTGGTAACTGTGGTGGTCTGGTTGAGGCTGACTTGGATGGTATTGATGTTTTGGGTGGCAGTGTTTTGAGGTCCCAGGACTTCAAGAGTGAGCAAGAGACGGATGATAGTTTGAAGTCAGTGAGGACCATTGTGGATACCGGTGGCGGAGATACAGGTGGGAATGTACGGTTTGTGAGAAAAGATGGTTTGGTTTTCCGAGTCTGGAGGCCCAAAGGCTCATCCCCTGGAGACTGGCGATCATGTGAGCAGTTTGTCCTACCCAAGAAGTACCGGCCTATGGTACTCCAGCTGGCCCATGACATTCCCCTGGGAGGCCACATGGGCATCAAGAAGACGAAAGACCGCATTCTGCAAAGGTACTACTGGCCAGGTATCTTTAAGGATGTTGCTGCATATTGTCGCAGGTGTGAGGTGTGCCAGAAGTCGGGCACACGGAAATTACCCAAAGCCGGGTTGGTGTCCATGCCGCTGGTGGACCAGCCCTTCTGCCGCATTGCTATGGATTTTGTTGGTCCCCTCCCAAGGACCAAAAGAGGGAATCGGTTCATTCTGGTGATATGTGATTATGCCACCAGATATCCTGAGGCAATCCCCTTACCTTCTACAGAAGCTGCACGTGTGGCAAAGGAGTTGGTGCGATTTTTCTCCCATTTTGGAATTCCACGAGATACTCACGGACCAGGGAACAAACTTCATGTCCGGTCTATTGGAGGAAGTCTACTTAGCCCTACAAATCCAGAGAATACGTACTAGCCCCTATCATCCACAAACTGATGGTCTTGTGGAGAGGTTCAACAGTACCCTCAAATCAATGCTGAGGAAGTTCAGTAACCGCCAACAAAGTGATTGGGATGAGTATCTCCCCTACCTTTTGTTCGCATATCGTGAGGTACCACAGGAATCGACAGGTTTTTCTCCTTTTGAGCTTCTTTATGGAAGAAAAGTCAGAGGACCTCTTGATGTACTGTGAGAGGAATGGACCAGTGAGAGCAGTACGCAGAAGTCATCAGGTCACTACCTCTTGGAAATTCAAGGACGCCTTGCAGAGATGGCAGAGGTGGTTGCAAGCAACATGCGATTGGCTCAATCGCGTCAAAAGGCCTACTATGACCAACGAGTGAAGGACCGAGTCTTTCAGGTAGACGAGGAAGTACTTGTGCTACTTCCAAGAGCAGGAAATCCCCTTAAGCTGGAGTGGGCAGGACCATATCGGGTTGTTCGTCAGACATCTCCGGTCAACTATGAAGTGAAGACACCAGGACGGAGACGTGAGACTAAGGTTGTGCATGTCAACCTCCTGAAGAAGTGGCACGCTAGCCCAAGTAGCCTCACCCTGTACGTTGACAGTGTTTCAGTTGGGGAAGATGATGATGCAGATGACGATGCCCCAGGACTGTCTGGTGGTGGTTGTAATGGGTATGGGATCAGTGACCGCTTGTCCAACTCTCAGAGATTGGCACTTCAACAACTGATAGACAAATTCCCGAAGTTCTTCAGCGATTCACCTGGATGAACCTACATTGTAGAACACCATATCCATGTACCATCGGAGAACCCAATTCATCAGAAACCCTATCGTGTCCCTTATTCCCAGCGGGAGATCCTGGAATCTGAGTTGCAGAAGATGTTGGACAGTGGGATCATTGCTCCATCCATTAGCCCATGGGCTTCCCCTATTGTATTGGTACCAAAGAAGGATGGTACTGTACGCCTGTGTGTTGACTTCCGGCGGCTTAACCAGATTGCCAAGTTTGATGCATACCCTATGCCCCGTGTTGAAGAGGTGCTGGAGAGGATTGGATCCTCAGATTACATATCGACTCTGGATTTGTCAAAGGGATACTGGCAAATACCAATGGCTCAGGATTCCAGAGAGTTCACAGCCTTCACTACACCCTTTGGATTGTTTGAGTTTTTGGTCATGCCCTTTGGCCTTCATACAGCCCCTGCTACTTTCCAACGCTTGATGAATGCCGTTTTGAGGGAGTGCCAGAAGTATTCGGGTGCATATCTGGACGATGTTGTCATTTTCAGTAATGGCTGGGACGACCATCTTCACCATCTGGAAGCTGTATTCAATCGCATTCAACAAGCTGGCCTCACTGTCAAGCCAGCTAAGTGTCAGTTTGCTTTCAAAGAAGTCTCCTATCTTGGGCATGTGATTGGAGGTGGAACCGTCAGACCAGATCCAGCAAAGGTGGAGGCAGTGTTGGGTTTTCAGCGACCTCTTGTGAAGAAGAATGTGCGTTCTTTTCTTGGCCTCATTGGCTATTATCGGAAATTTGTTCCCAATTTTGCAGATGTTCCATCTGCGTTGACTGACTTGACAAAGAAGGGAAGGCCAGAGAAAGTCATCTGGACAAAGGAGTGTGAAAGTGCCTTTTTACTGTTGAAGAAGCTGGTAGCAGAATCCCTGGTACTGACTGTTGCAGACCCCGCAAGACCGTACATTGTGCAGACTGATGCCTCAGATATTGGTTTGGGAGCAGTCCTGAGCCAAACTCAGAATGATGAGGAGCATCCTGTAGCATTTGCCAGTAGGAAATTGTCAGACCCTGAAAGGAAGTATTCAGTGATCGAGAAGGAGTGTCTTGCAATTATTTGGGCTCTGAAGTATTTTCGCACATATTTGTGGGGAACCCGTTTCACTGTTGAAACAGATCATCAGCCTCTTCGTTGGTTGCAGCAGATGAAGGATTCCAACAGTCGACTTACACGTTGGGCTTTGGCAATTCAACCCTATTGCTTTGAGATGCGACATCGCCCGGGCCGGCAGAACGGGAATGCTGATGCTCTCTCAAGGCTACCGTAGAGTTTCTGGTGCAGGGAATGACCCCCCACCATCAACGTTGAGGGGGAGGAGTGTGATGTTCTCTTGTTGACTATTGACTATTGTCTATGTATATGTGTATGTATTGTATAATACTTTAGGTAGTCAGTCATTTTTGTGTTATCATTTCCTGTTGTTTATATAGTGTATCCATAGTGTATCTTGATATATTGTGTAGATGATCATCTCTGTACTGTAGTTTGAAGTTTCTTTATCATATTTGCTGTTGAACATTAATCCTTACTGTCTGCAGTTCTTACTGTTTGTATGCGGCCTGCGCCTTTTGTGTTAGGACCTTTGTAATTTCACTTCCTTTTGTGTAGCGCCATGACTTTCATGTATATTATAGCTGTACCAGTTAGTATCTATGATTTTTACTGAGTTTTGTAGCTATTGCTCGAGTTGGAGCTGTTTGAATTATTGAGTTGACTTCGCGTGGTGACTGTCGTGCACTTCGTGACATTAAGTATAACAATTATTATTATAGCAATTAATATTATTTATCTTCATAATATTACTAATTAATAATATAACGATTATTATTTTATTATAGAGGGGTTGCAATTGCGCAATTGATTTTGAGCGTCGGCCATGTTGGAGGACAACTAGGTGTGATGTGCGTATTTGCGTATATGTTTTTGCGATGGCGAAGTCCATTAGAAAGCCGCTTTTGCCGGGCTACAGAGATACTCTGACTGACTCCAAGTCGAAAGAAAGGTATGATGACAAGTTTAAGGTCCTTAACGGGAAGGATCCTTACGAGATGCCGCCAGACGAGTGGAAAGATGACTTGGACTTGTGGCCAGCAGTAACATACATACACCTTGGATTCTATTTGCTGCATTCTCCAAGTCCATACACCGGAGAAGATTTAATGAACTACAAAACGTTGGAATCGTACCAGAGATTTGTTGCTGGCTGGGTTAGAGACATTATCGTCTTTGCTGAAGGTGAATTGTCGGTGGTCTCTGCGAAGGTAAGCCACGGGCAGTCCAGTTAAGCTGTACAGTGGCAGTGTTGTCATGCCCTCACCAACGTATCTTTTACTTTACTAAAGGTTAATCACTCTCAGAGGCTCAGGGACAAACCATTGCTTCCCTGGTTTGTAGCTAGTAAATCAGGCAAGATCATGTCAGCACATTGCAATTGCATGGCAGGACTACGAGAAACTTGCAGCCATCTTGCCTCCCTTCTTTGGGCTGTGGAAGCAGGAATTCAACTACGAGATTCTATGACAGTAACCCAGAAAAAAGCATATTGGGTTATGCCTCCTTCTGTCAAAGAAGTACAAACTGCATCAGTAAGAAGTATCCACTGCATCAAATTCGGTTCATTGGCAAAGCAACTTCATTGGAAGCACTGAAACAGACACCCTTCATTCAGCCTACAATATCGAACAACTGCATGCCATCTTCTACATCTAACCAATCACCACCCACAACAAGCTGTTGCTACAGAGAAAGCAACCAGAGGGCAATCTGGATCGAAGCTTTGGTACAGAATGAGAGCAGGGAGGGTGACTGCCTCGAGGTTGAAAGCTGTTTGTTGAACTGACCCTGCAATGCCATCAATGAGCCTGATCATGTCCGTGTGCCATCCGGAGTTATCCAAGTTCAGTACAACAGCAACACAATGGGGGTGTGAACATGAGCAGGTTGCACACAGCAAGTATGCCAGTATGTTTGAGGGTACACATGAGGAGTTTTCGGTGTGTGATTGTGGACTTTTCATTAGTACTACGTATCCTTTCATGGGTGCCTCTCCAGATGGATTGGTCAGCTGCAAGTGTTGTGGAGATGGAGTGTGTGAGATCAAGGTAAGGTATTGTGTATACTGATCTCTATAATTCTTGTTTTATGTGCAAGTAATCCACTTGTTTCCTATATCATTGCCCGTGTTGTAGTGCCCTTATTGTCACCATGATGACACCATCGAGCAATCCTCAGAAAGCAAAACATTTTGCATAGAGAAGACTAATGATTCTTTTTGCCTCAAGAAGACACATTCTTATTATTATCAGGTGTGTATACTTTGTATATGACTCATATACTTACTCTACACATACAGTTTGCAATTATATAACCGTAATGCATTAGACAAAGTGCTACACGTATATTGTTTACGTATGTACTGTTTTCTTCTCACAGGTTCAGTCACAACTCTTCTGTACAAGAAGAGATTATTGTGATTTTGTTGCTTGGAAGGAGGAGGATATCTATGTACAAAGAATCCTGCCTGAGGAAAGTTTCTGGCATGAGTGTGTCAGCAAAGCTCAGCATTTTTTTCGAACTGCATGCCTGCCTGAACTACTGGGAAAGTGGTTCTCACGGCCCCCCCGAATCTGAATCGAGGGAAAGTACATCGGATACAGATTGCCCAGCTGAACGCGTGTACTGCTTTTTCTGCCGTAGACCCGAGGAAGGACCTATGTTGGCATGTGACAATTTATCATGTCCATATGAGTGGTTTCACTTCAGTTGTCTCCGCTTGAAGACAGCTCCAGTAGGCAAATCATGGTTTGCCCCAGCTGCCGAACAATCAGCAAAGGCAAAAAGAAGAAGGCATAATCACATGCAGTGTTGTTTGAATAGTTATCAATGCATACACTAATTAGTCAAAAGGAACCACTGAATCACATATGTTTACTAAGGCACAGCACACAAGAACAACTTTATCTAATAAAGGGACGCCATCCTCACGGGCTGTTAGGAAGTCCACTGGCTGTGTTCCATGTAGAAATGTGTATTTTTGTCTAAGAACACCAATGACTTGTTCAACGTGAATTTTCACATTGGCGATTCTCTGTGCTTGCTCCACTTCGATCCCTGTGAGTTGTTTTTTGCCCCTTGTGAATGATGGGATGCTGATTCGGGCACAGTACAATCTCACAGATTCCTGAATGTCAAATCCTCTGTCAGCAAGTATGGTGTCACCTGGCAACAAATAGTTTAACAAGCCACAGTTCTCTGTGAGGTGCTTGTCGCTCACTCTCCCTCCCCAACCACTAGAAATGTACACACTGTACCTTGTGGGGTAATTCCAATTAAGTACTTGGCAGTATTGTGGTGTTTATACGAAGAATACGTTTGTGCTCTGGCCAACAAATTAGATGGTCGCTCCGTAAATATTTCAAAACAGCCTATAATGACTACACAATTTAGACAGTGTTTTCGAAAATCCATAGGCATGGTCTGTTTCAAAACTTCCCGCTGTGGCCAATGAATTAGAGGTTTTAAAGAGGTATACATGATGCCAATCGTATTGTAAAATGTACGGCTGACAGTAGACTTATGCACTGCAAATCTGCAACCTAGATCCTGGCATGGTAGGTTAAGCTGCAACCGCATAAGCATTATGATCAGTTGTTGAAACTGTGTAAGACTCCGTGACTCAGTGCTAAATTTGTTTTTGAGGTATGTAAACAACACAAGTAAAACTTCCCAAGAAGGCAAACCCGAGTAGTAGAGCACCTTCTCATCATTGTCCACAAAAGCTGCCTCGTCAAATCTGCTTGCCTCTAAATCTTTTGACGCCTTTGACAGTTTTCCACGCACAATCTGCAGATCGAGCTTTGTTTCATCCAGTTCTGCCTTCACTCTCTTGATTTCCACTTCTGGCGATGGTTCTGATTCAAATTGAATGGACAAAGGCTCCACAGCATCACTGTTCAGCTGCTTCGAATCAGGTTCTGCCTGGGCGACTTTCCTTCTCTTTGAATTTCGCTCTAGCAATCGATTGTGCCTACCGCTGTTGCATACATTCATTCACACGTGAGGTTGTCCTCCAACATGGCCGCCCCACTTATAGACTCCGCCCACTGCAACGGGTCTATACCAACACTATAGAATTACGACATATTAACATATAAATTACCAATAATAATATGCATTTATATGATATATACATGATATACAGTAACTAAACGGTAACTAATGATACGGTCATTATAATTACTAGTTGTGAACCAAGTTCAGAACCTCGCGATTGCTAAAACAAAAATTGAATTTTGAAATAGAAATTGAATTGTGTTCAATTCCATTTTGACTGCTGCTTATGAATTCAAAACTGATGTGTGTGCTCATGCTTTGAGTTATAAGGTTAGATTGCCAGTGCAATGGTATATTACAATGGCCATGCAGATGCAAAGTTAGCAGTTTTGTTGTTTACTCACTTGACACATGCTTGCAAGACACAGTGTGTAGACTACAGTATCAGTACTCGTGAAGCAAGGCTGTACGACAGTGTAACATTTGCAATTTGTGACATTTGATATTCAATTTGATTGAGTCATGCATCAGTGATTGACACAAATCTGTTGAGTTTTTATTTCTTCTGGTGACACTGCGTTAAATTTGCATTGCCAAAATAAATGGTCACTTTTCATTGTATATGATTCAATTGAATTGCAATGCTTGGTTCAATTTGGCCTGCTTGAACATTCAAATTGACACTAGCACTGAGCAATGCATGTGACATGTACCACTGCACATAATCTGCACAAGAAACCAATTTGCAGTCCATGGCGCTAGAAGTTAGTATTATAATTATGCTTCCTCAACATAATGCTATTGTCAATTTACCTGAACATATGCATTCGTAGACCTTGATTAATTCTGAATCAATAATATTGTAATTCATGTACCACCACACAACTGCATGATCGAGTGATAGAAACGAAGTTGCAAACATTTTTGGTTTATTATTTGGTTCTATTTGAACAAACAGTCTGTTTTTTTTTCAAGAATTAAGTCTGACTTTAAAATTTCTTTTGAATCCATGAACTTCATATTGATTGAACATACATCACACAATTTCATTTATAACTTGCTGCTCATACGTACATGAAATTTGTTTCTGTGATGTGTAGCCAATCTGCATGACATTGTGTTTTGGATGATTTGTATGTAAGTGCATTTAAATTTGTGGATTTGACATATTCAGGTGGTTGGAGTACAGTTGCGACACAGGCTGCTGTGTATAAAATAGGTTCAAATTTTGGGTTACATTAGATTTGTTTGATTGCGATGAAATCCATGGTTTCTGCAGAGGCTGTCTTCAGACACATTTCACATGGTATAATCCAATTAAAATCAGAATTTAACAAATATACATAAATGTGCATATACCGTTTATGTTCTAATTTTTCGTCAGAGCAATTGTCACGAAAAACGTCATTTGGAATGGAATTGCAAGGTTTCTGAAAGGTGGTGAATAATTGGAATGGGGGGACAAATATTTAGAATCAATGACGGCGAATTAGAACCATCAAAAAATAGACGTTTCTAGCTTGAGAACTGTTGCGCCCGTTCGAGGATACCATGCACATATACAAGGAATTTCGAATGAAAAATGAAAATCTTCCATGATTTGACAATTACTCAAACGAAATAAAAATGACAAATATAAACGAAGGAACAGCGGTTTCTCCAGTACGGTATATCAATGGCACAACAAATGGCAGAATGAAGGCGGCCAGCCTGCGTGACGAATAATTAGGGTCTCTGACATACGTAGGATTAAAACACATGTTATTTCGTCATCACTTAGAATGCTTTTCATCCCTTTTGGAGCCCATGACGAATATTTGGAATGAAGAAAAATTAGAGCATATACGGTATATAATCATTTGCTATATCAGTTTGAAAGTCCACTGATGTCACATTATAATAATATTTGGCATAGCGGTGCATGTTCCATACATGTACTACATACATCTCTCAGACTTAGACTTCGACAAACAATAGTCAAGGTGAATACATCATGTGCTCAATTACATGTTTTCTTTGCTGTATTGCATGTATAATTTTAGAAAACGGCATACCAACAATACCAGTGAAAATGAGCTGCATGCTCATTGATGCATGCATGCTCATGCATCAGGATGTTAAATGAAATGTGAAGTGTCAGTTTACATTCGATCAGGAACGTAACAGATTATTTGTACAAAATCAATGCACACAACGTTTCGGCCACGTAGGCCTTCATCAGCTGTATAAAACATTTTATGCAGCTGATGAAGGCCTACATGGCCAGAACATTCTGTGCATTGATTTTGTACAAATGATCTGTTACGTTATAGAATTTGTTTGAAAGTTATATTATCATAAGTCAACGTAGCATGCAATTAGTCTCTATCATATCAGATATAATCACACATTGCAGATTATGTCAATCAAATATGTATAATTTTATCACAAGATGGTGCAAAGTGGTGCACATGAACCGTAGTTAGTCAAATCAAGTGTTCCAAGTACAGTGGAAAACAATAACAAAAGTGCGCAACACACGAACGATATTGAACTGTAATTTGTCAATCAATACCTTTTTATGACACTTCACATTTCAATTTTCTTACTTCTTTTCGCTAAATCACTTGTTTCGAAACCATAGATAAAACTGACATGTTCGACTCCAAGCAAAACGGGCTGCCAGTTTATTGGTAAAAGTTGCCAGCAGTTCGTTATTCCTTTATTTTTTCATTTTTATAGCTTGTACTCGAACAAAGTTGTCAGAGAAAGAAGACGTCCTATAGACTTCGTCGAAACAACAAAGAAAGCAAACAGAGCAGTCTTGGAGATAGCGCCATATAATCTACACGTGTCCTTGCGCATGCGCAGTTGCAAAAAAGATGCCCCTAAAGATGTCCGACACAATGGCTGACACAATGGCTACTCAATTCGATCACCCGAACAACAAAATTGTGAATCCTACTGTTTAGCGGAAGAAACTTGAAAATCGCTGTATAGAAGTTTTAGACATTATTGTGCAATAATAATGAAGATTGTTAATTTTGTCGTATCGGTCAAGATGGGACTGTCACGGACCCAAACGTAAGCGACTTTGGGCGCGTTTTGTCTAATACCCAGTGGGGAAATGCACATAAAGTTTACCTTATCACATAGAACACGTTTGCCCGCTTCTGTTATTGCCAATTCACTGCCACTTTACTTTATCACCGACTTGCAACTTGCGCACAAAGAAACGACATATTGGCCAAAATATACGATTAAGTGCGTGGGCTTCTCGATCAGACTCCCCTATACGACGGAAACAATTAACCTCGCTAAACCGCTCGGTAATAATGTGAAGTATAATTAATTATGCACACTAATGCAAAGTTTAACACAATCAAGCTTTATATAAGATTATAATTATAAGAATTAGAGCATCCACGAATGCTGCAGAAATTTCAGACTAATATTTCAGTCTTCTGGCTGTGTGTCAGTTGGTTGCTGTGAATCATCCAAATTGCTATGCAGCAGCCACAACAAATCAAGATATTGCTTGTTTCTTGTTTTGAAATCATTCTTCAATTTTTAACCAACTGATCTAGCACTTTTTGCACACAGGCAATCTTCTAATTTCCATTTCTTCAGACATTCTTCTGCTTGCAATATTGCAACATTAAACAATGCTGCTATATCCTCCACACAAGACAGCTGAAAACCTTGTACTACCGTATAGCCGGAAATTTTCGCGGAATAAAATTTTGCGATTTCGCTCAAAAGCAGATTTTTCGCGATTTAATTTTCATGATTCAGAGTAAACTATTCGCGTTCTCCCTACCTAGTTTGCGTTTTTTGTGTCACCGCCACGTGTACGTAGATGCTCGTGTGAACAGAGAGAAGCGTTTTGGATAGGGTACAGTAATTGTATTTTATTTCCACATTTAATGGCATATTTGGCTACTTGAACTTTTCGCTATGCAGTGAACTTCATGTAAGATCCGCGGCTGACTTTCGATTCGAAAAGAGCAGAAATCAGAGCATAGGCAAATAGTATTCCAACCTTGCCTTGGTGGAAATGAGTATTCAGTTGGCGATGGAGGTTTTCATTTCTATTTGTACCACAGCCTGGAGGAATGCCAGAAAGGCAACCACGTTCAATGTGAAATAATAAATTTTTGACAGCTTTCATAACTTCTTCGTTTATTAGGGCATTTCCTCCAAGAGCTGACCATTTGCTCAACCAGTCCTTAATGTTTTTGGAAATGTCCGTTGAACATGGAGTTTCATACTTTCTCTCAATACCACAATCACCAGGCAATCGAAAAACTAATGAAAGGTCTGATACACAGGAAGAATAATGTTCATTCTTTTTTGGAATGTGCCTACTAACTTGCTCGATGGCATGAAAAAAGGTCTAGAAACACTTTTATGTCATCTCCAAGATGTTTTTGGATTGCCACTCTAGCCTGACAACAATTGTCAACACATGTTTGAGCAATATTTTTACCAGCTCTAGCATGTCCTTTGAGTAGTGCACCAACCTCTTTGGTTGAAGTTCCCATTGTAAACTGCCATCCTATAACTTGTCCCTTTTCATTCGTCACAATGAAACAGCTGTTGTACTGGTTTACCCAGCTTCCTTCTCTTTTATATCCTATGTTGTTAGCTATCTTAAATGTGTGGTCAAATGAGATCCATTTATCTGCTAGTAAGCTTTGCATATCTGCACAGTATTTTGGCTCCACAAGAAAAAACATCTGTAGGTATGAATTGTAGAGTAAATTATTACTGATTAGATCTGCATTTGTTGGAAGGAACTCTTCAAAAGATGCATATGACTGCTCTTGAGAGTATGATTTCTGGAATTGTGACAGTCTTGCACTGTGTGTAAGCCAGTATTGTTCACAAAGTATGGATTCTATTCGCTGAATAGCAAGACCGTGATTGACCAAGGAAAATATCATGTTCCCTAGCTTCTTAGTAACTCCACACTTGTGAAATAATATGAAAGGTGCCTCTGCTGTGTACGGCTGTCTTGGATCATGTGCCAAAATGTTGCTATTGCATGCAGGGCATTTATAAATCCTGCTGATTAAGTAGACAATAGATTGAAGGCCATAAAGGCGCCTTGGAACAGTGCTAGATGTTGCAGAATCTGTCCATCCTTCGGCTGTAATCTTCACTCCTGATTGACACAGTGGACATTCAGCATTGTCAATTCCCCAAGATGTAATCGGGTCCCAAATTATGATAAAAGGCAATATCCATTTTGTTTGATGTGAAGAAGGTGGAAGGATGATTCCTTGCAGTGGCTGTCCTATATGTATTATATACATTGTAAATTAAGAGCAATGTTACAAATTATGTTAGCTATAATACAGTGTAGTTAGACTGTGCGTGCTATAATTTGGTATACCAGTACCTTTAAGGTACTGGTGTATTCATGTATAAAGATATAAACATTTCACTAATATGCAATCGCGATGCACTAGTACAGGGGTGTAGGAATGAGTTGTACTTGGGGGGGGGGCTCCTTCAATTTCATGTGCATCTCATATGCAGTATAATAGCTGGATTAATGTATGATCAGGCCAACATTGACCTGCATGCTACTATTAAGCAGGCAATGAATACAATGCTGTAGAGTCTGACATGATAGTAGTCTGGCTGGCCAGACCCAATTAGCGCACAGCACGAAAAATAGGGTCTGGTCTCACTCGTATACCAAAGTTGTGTAAGAGGGGCGGGGCTAACAAAAATACACATGACGTCACTCAAAATAGACCGACAAAAAAGAGCAACGGCACGTGGAGCTGAAATGTCGACTACAGTTGAATGTGAGAGATTCCTGGAGGAAACACGGACAAGACTATGCTACGGCAAGCTTAATCGTCATCAGAGTGAGGCCATTCTGAATTTCATAACTGGACGTGATGTACTGGTGATTCTCCCGACAGGTAGCGGAAAGTCAGCGTGCTTCGCCTGCCTCCCGTGGACTTTTGACAAGCTCAGGAGAGTGCAAGACAAGTCGATTGTCATCGTCATTGCCCTGTTAAATTCACTAATGCGGGATCAAGTGTTGTTGTTCTCTGAACGAGGCTTAAAAGCTGCTTACGTGAATGCGAAAACGATCGTGGACAATCCTGACCTGCCAACCAAAATTTACCAAGGAGAATATCAACTCATCTACATAGGTCCTGAAATGTTACTACAAAATAGCTTCTATCGAGAAATGTTACTCACGGATCATTATAAGCATCATCTTGTGGGTTTTGCCATGGATGAAGCCCACTGCATCAAGACCTGAGGTGACAAGTTCTGACAAGCTTTTAGACAACTGGGTGAAACACAAAGCCTGATTTCAGCCAAAGTGCATGTTATGGCACTCACAGCAACTGCCACAGCTGAGACACAGAGCACAATCATCCACACACTGCATATGGACAAGAATATATGCATCATTGCACAATCACCTGTCAAGCCCAACATGAAATTCTTAGTGGGAGAGCGGAAACCAAAGCTTTCTAATTCTATGGATTGCTTACAACCACTGTTGGCCGAACTACCCAACTTCGTACAATGTGTCCACAGACACTGATCTTTTGCCTAAGATACAAGGACTGCACCTCGATATACGAGTTTTTCAAGGCAAAGCTTGGGAGTGATTTCTGTTACCCACCATCATCACCTGATTTGTCCATCTTCCGACTTGTGGACATGTTTATTGGCATCACAACCAATGATGTGAAGCAATCAATAATAGATAATTTCCGGAAACCAAGTGGACAAATACGAGTGCTCATTTATACCAGTTCTTTTGGGAAGGGCATAGATTGCAAAGGAGTTGAACGTGTATTGCACTGGGGGACCCCCTCTGATATTGAAATGTATATACAAGAGGTTGGTCGTGCAGGTCGTGCAGGTCAACAATGTTGCGCAACCCTGTTTGTGAAGCCTTCTGAAAGTCAAGGGACAGTTTGGAGAATTTTGTCGTGGTATAGTGTGCCGTCGAATGGTTCTGGAGTCAATGTTTGGTGTTGAACACACAGATAGTTTAAACGGAGCCTATTGCTGTGATATTTGTAGTCATAATATTGAACTTGGTCTAGCAAAATAAAGATAAACAAATTGAATTGTAGCATAACGCTGTTGTCTTATGTGCTAGATCTATCGTATCTAGGGGCGTGAATGCAAATCCACTGAAGAACTTTGTCTTTTGATAGTTTTGACATCAAATGATTAGATTCAATTTTCTTGAAAGATTGCTGATGTGGCCTCTTCAAATCTCGAAATGCCATTGTTTCATTTGCTTTCAACACTTGGGCAACACTAGCCACTCCCTGCTCATCACTCAATCTTTTATGAGCACCTGACACTTCAGTGATAGATGCCATTTCATCCAATTTGTCCTTGGCCAACTGTAAATATCGAACACTTTGCCCAGCGCGCCGAACACTGCTTTCAGGACATTGACCACCATGTAGGCTTAGGGTTGTTTTCACAGTACGATTTAGGTGTTCCATGTGGAGGTCAGCTGGGATGTTTCGGTGAGGTAGGCCATGTGTGTTGATAAATCGAGAATACAGAAGCTGCATTTGTTGCCTGGGAGAAAACAAGTCGTACTTCTGACAAATGCGAATGAATGCCTCAATTGTGTACTTTACTCTGCCAGCTGACATGAAGATCGGAAAGAAAAATTTCCAGCAGTGGAAAACCTTTTCTTCATCACCTTCATGAATGGCGTCTTGAAATTCGAGAAAGAGTAGCCCAAGTGACAGGACCTCCCTGGCATAGTGTGTCATTCCATCATCAGGCTTCGTAGGGCATCTACTACCAGTGAATGACAGGGACACATGTTGTGTAACAATCTCCTTTGCAGCCTCCATGATGGTGGAAATGATTTCTTTGTGATCAGTAGGTTCAGTGATCAGATGGTGTGCAGGCTCATCAGTTAGCTTCAACATACCCAGCGTATGCATGGCGGCTGCAACAATGTGTCCTTCAACCACTGTGTGGAAGAAGTCACTGCATGCGTTGAAATCATTCTTGGGGTCTTTGACCACAGTCCCTCTATTGAGAACATTTCTGAGGTGAAAGAGTGTCCCAGGCTGCCTTGAACTGTCCATAGAGTATAGGTACTTCCAGACAATCTGCATATAATATCATAGAATTCAAATTAATAGGAACACTGTCAGAAAGAAATGCTTTACATCAATTCCTAATTTGAGATGCAATGCATGTCCACCCTGAACCCACACATGATATATAGTTGCCTATAGTATGCACTTACTGATAGAAAGGTCACTTCAGCATGCCAATCCTCAACAACTGGAAGAAATCCCATCAATTTGTCCTTCTCACGGTTGGAATTGGCACGGCATTGCTGAGCAGAACGAATGCGTTCAACTGTGAGCTGATCTCCCCCGAACAATAAATGATGAAATTCATCAGTGGTGTACTCAAAGTGTGGATCAGGGATGGTGGTGGTCTTTGAGTGTGTGGGCACATACTCCTGTAGTTCTGAAAGGATCTCAATCATTTCATCTATCTTTGTTTCACACTTCATGATAACACCAAGTGGGACCTAATATGATTAATTGAAAAAGAAAACAGTTTAATTGCCACAATAGCACTAAATGGAATACACACTGTGAGGTCTATTTATCATACTGTTTCAGATTTCAGTGCCATTTGTTCTGAAAACTGATGTGGTGTGTGCTGTGGCAAGAACAGGTTGAATTCCTGGTAGTATGGAATGTGTGAAGTGATTGTCCTTGCAACCAGCATGATGAAATTGTTGTGCAAATTCTCTTCATCTTGGGAATGAGGTAGAACCTGTTGAGCAACAGCAAGATAGTCACTCATAGTCCACTCTGTTGGCCTGACCGGAGGGGCATCACTGTAAGTGGCTAGGTTGATCCTGTCCCTCACTGCATAAGAATGGAAATAGTGGAGGCTCTGGGAAGGTGTGTCATCACGCAGTATCTATAATAGAAGTACATAATTTATGTAGCCAGTACTGATCGAATCATGTACAAAATAAGACAATTTCCTACTGCAGTAACACAATATCATACCTTGGTTTCACTCTCTTGTCAATGTTGTCACCGACCAATTTGAAGCCAAGCCACTGATCATCTGTGTCTGGTTGCTGGTTTGTGGGAATGACTGGGGTTGATGTACAAATTGGTGTAGATATTGGACCAGGTGTTGATGTACATCCAGAAGTATCACATGTTTCAACAGCACCGAAGGTATCATCTCATCACCTTGTGAGACTGAAATAGACATAGGTGATTGTGAGTCATCAAATGTTGGTTCTTCCCCGTGTAGAGATGCATCCAGATATCCTTCCCCAACATCAGAGTTGTCATCACTATCTGAGTACGTAGGTCCATCTGTGACACAGGCAATCTGATTGTTCTGTACAAAGAATCAGACATGCATGTGAACCATAACTTTCTGTTCAAAAATCAACTGACAACAATATTCACCTGTTCAGGAACATTCAACGATGACATCCATTCATGGACTACTTTGTCATGATCTGATGCAAGTTCATCAAGAACTCGGAGCAATGTTGAGTGGCTCACAGTAAAACCCAATTGCCCACAGTGCCTGTACACCTACGTAATACATTGTACATAACCTATAGTTAATTATTATAATGCATTGTGAGATACACATGAACACACGAGTGCACTCACATCCATGTGATCATGGTACAGTGTATGTATTCATATCAATTGTACTACGCTTTACTGTACATGTTCAAATGATTGGCAAAACTAGAGTGTCTATACTATTAGATACCCATGCACCCAAAATTATTATAATTACACACACACACACACATGCACACACACAGAGGAATGTTAATGCTCAGCCAAGCAAATATAGTATAATAAACAAAGTCGTAATATACTATACATAATTATTTACTACAACAAAAGAAATACATATATATGTGCCCCCCACATGCATTTGGGGTATGTGCATATGGACAGTAAACACTGTAGTATGCATGAATACAAATTAAGAATACTCACTTGTTTCCCCGCATGTCCGGCATACATCAGAACAGCAACAAAGCGTTGCAGGAGAGACATTCTTTGGCTATATTTCACCAGAATTACTGATAGGCAAGCAAATAGTGGCAGGGGTGGTGCATCTCTTCTTCTACCCATGGCCAGTGCTGCTGAAAGTACCGATGATAGTACAGGAGCTTGGGCTTTAACGGTGGTAAGGAACTGTTCCAGAGACACGGAGACCAGGAAGGACTTTAGACTCATTGAAAACATGCTGTTCTTTGAACATACAGCCTTGATTTCCCTGTGTATTAGCCTCTGCACTGCCTTAAGGATGTTTATACGAAACAATGGATTGGCCATCGAATGCTGTACAAATGCCCTTGCACTTCTTTTTGCAAGGCTTTTGCCAATGAGCATCCGGCCAGGTGTCAGCTCATAGTTACGTGGGTTGACATGAATCTAAAATAAAATCAACAGCACTTTATACATTTGACACACACACACACACACACACACACACACACACACACACAGAGCACAACACACAACGGCAACACACACAAGCTGCAAAACTGACCGAAACCGACTGACGCTTGGCAGCAGGGAAAAGCACTTGCCCAGTAATTCTGTTGGAAGCCTATTTTAATGTATAATAGTTGACTAAACAACTACATATCAAACAGACAAGAGTACCAAATTTACTAACCTGGCGTTTGTGACCCACTGCCACAGGACTGCTTTCTCCGACTACTGATTCCTCTTCACATCCCATCTTTAAACACAAGTCGGCTTCAATCTCACTGACCTCGCGTGATAAGCGAACAAATTTTTTGTCGACAATGGCAAAGCAGCGTTTGCAAACATAACAATGGTTTCCCGAAGCGTCAGCCGTTATCGGTGGCATTCCCTTTTGGGATCGCAACTCATTTATGCCGGTCAAAATGTTCTCTGATTGAGGGGAGTGAAGGCGTCGCCTATTCTTGCTGATGACTGATTGATGGCAGACCTTACAACTCTCCATTTCAGTGCTTTCGACAACTTGCTTCTTTGCAGGCCTTCGCTGCTTCGCACTTTCGAGAAGTGATACACGATAGTTACATAATTTTACCCCCAAATTACGCAATCTAACTCTACGCTGCAATCTTATTGGTCGCACCAAGATTCCAGAAATCTGCACAACTTTGGTATACGAGTGAGACCAGACCCTATTTTTCGCACTGTGTGCTAATTGGGTCTGGCCATCCAGACTAACATGATAGTTGCCAGCAGCCATTTTCTTTCAATATAAAGAATCAATTCTGCTTCCTATAATATTATGTTACATCATATATTGCTAGTATAGTTTCCATGCAACATTGTCATGCATGCAGCACCAGCTACAAGCTCTCAGCTTTTTCAATGAATAAAATCATTACAATTAATCATTATGGTATTATAATAACTATTAATCTTGAATATAATGTATATAAACTTTGATAATAGTAAGGTCGATAATTAGTCTTGATAATTATTAGTGCAGCATAGCAATAGTATATTCATAATAATAACTTTTTAAGTATTATAAGCAAAGAAAGTCAAGCAGCAGTGTATATATGAGTTCCTATATATGATGTGCACTTGCATGGTTCATGCAATGCATGCCTTCATACGTGACATCAAGCATTAGCATTTTTTTAATCACAGTCCAAGACTTCGCACCTTTTCTTGGCTGGTGGGGATTTCTCATAATCTGCATGCAGTTAAAAGTGGCAGCACTTAATATTGTGAATGTTGCATATATAATACGTATATTATAATATTAAATCACAACGAAGCATGACATTGTGCAGTTTGACATAATACTATTTGGATAGGGGATTTACCTGAGATGCTATCAGACAGAGTTTGCGACTGCTGCTGCATGCCCAGAATTGCCGGACTTGTGACTATTATATATTAAGCAAGATGAGAAACAGATAACACATGCATGCCTCAGAACTACATATATTATAAACAAAAAATTAATGCATAAATCACCATCCTTGATCCTTTGAGCAGTTTCATTAGGAATGCAGTCCAGATATATGACAAGGCATCTGCGTCGGACACTGCTTGGTCCACGGACAATTTGACGGTCTGTGGATCCACTAAGTAAGAAATCCTTAACTTTATCTGTTTTGCCAATCTTCATTATCCTTATTGTAGCCATTATACCACCAGCATTAACTGGAAAAGGCAGGTTTCCATGAGCTATGGCTACAACGGCTCTGTTATTGACCTTTGCATTAGTTCTCACAAAGCAGAGGATCTGTATAATAGTACATAGTACATAAATTACAAATTAACCCTCGTACCTTCCCGACGCGGAACCGCATGACCGGAAGTTGATCGTATGGAATAAAATTTTGGTTTATTTCTCTATGGCTTTACTAGTTATGCTGTCTAAAGTGTCCTGTCTGACTTCTTCGAAGCTTAGTGTACTCTTCAAAGCAAGCTACGTTCCAATACGATGCTCTAGCAGCGAGAGCGAACTTCGTACCAAAAAATGGCCGCCTTGAGCCAGTACGCGGTGACTTCAAGAATATTTTTAAAGACGCAGACCTTCGGTTGGGAAAAGAAAGCTATTTCGAAGGTAAGAGCAGTAATGTACTATTACTTTCATAGATGGTTTGAATGTGTATATATGCATGGTATAGGGATCAGTTAGGATTAGTTACAATGGTACTGTCCTATCATTAGTTGAAAAACTACAAGCTATTTAGACACAATTAATATAAAGTTGTTGTTCATACATTTAGGTTGTAGTGGTTGACTTGTAATTACCCTTCCTCTTCTTTCTGTTTATGGCTCCCGTGGGCCGTCCATGCTTTCTGCTTGATGGAATTGTACTAGTTGATGGTTGCATTGGTGGGATTGATTGACTCCGCTTTATCATCTTCGTGAACCAAAGACTCCTCTGAGCATCAAAAGCTGGTGAGTGCCACAATTTGTGACAGTCATGCTGTAGTACTTGGCAGAGGGATGGGGTAAAGGGCAATCTTGGCACTCTCTTGTTGTCCAGTTGGTGCTTCCTTCAATGGAGCAGTATGCACACCGGCTTTGCTTGGTAGCTAATAACCGTGTTGTATACGACACTTATGGGGAGATGGAATCTGTGGTAGTACAATAGATGTGGCAGTGGATGCTGGTGTTGCAATTGTGGTCCTTGGTGCCCTGTACTTTGCAATTATTTGCAGAATCAAGGCATCACGGTAGTCACTTTCATTGATGGGCTTCCTGTCTTGCTCCATGGCAACCCAGTTGTAAATTACCAAGCTATTGATAACTGCAATGTCCAGCATGTGGTAAAACAGCATCTTCCAGTAACATACTGTGCGTCTTAGTGTGTTGTGGTAGCTCAGAAGTTGGTCACTCTTATCAACACTGCCCATGAACTTGTTGTAGTTCTCGATCATGATGGGAGTGGCAACTTGCTGTACTTGACATGTGCCGTCAGATGGGTTCTTCACCTTTCTACGGACGGTGCTGATGGAGTGACCAGGGTGGCAGGTTGACATGACACAGACAACTTTGTTGTCTTGCCAGCAGCAATAGGCTATTTGTGAATTCTGTTCCCTGATGTAATAGCCCGTACCCCTTGCTACACTTCTTGGCTTCAAGGCGTTCTTCATAATGGCGACATCTGAAGGTACACCCCTTCGATCTACCTTCAGTGTCCCAGTTGCTGTGATACCTTGTTGTAGGAGCGAATGGAAGAGGACAGGGCTTGAGTAAAAATTATCGCAATATAACCTATAGTTCTGGTATAGCAGTGGGGAAACTAGGGACATCACTACATCATACCCTAGGCCAAACTCCGATCGACTTGTGTTCCTAGATGCACCACAGTATAGATCAAAGTCCACAGTGTATCCTGACGGATCTGACAGCACCCAATACTTAAATCCCCATTTCGTGGGTTTGTCTTTCATATATTGTCTGAATTTCGTCCTTGCCTTACTTCTCACCATTCTCTCATCCACAGAAACCTCTTGAAGTGGCTGGTAGAAGTCGAAGCACTTCACTTTTACGTGATCATGAAGAAGAAGAATCTTCTTTAGCGGATGGTCTGCATTCTGTTGCTCTTCGATGGATGTGACCATGTGAAAGAAGGAAGCCAATTCCTCAAAGCGGTTTCTACTCTCAGCTCATTCAGTCTGACTATCACCTGTGCATTTTTCGTATCCCATGCCTTCCTGTAGCTTCGTATTCCTGTAAGCCCCAGCAGAAGCAGGGCTGCAAGAAATCTCATCATCTCTGCTACAGTCAATGCTGTACAGACAAATCTTTTGTACATTGATGGCTTCTCATGTTTTTTCTGTTCTGCATACTCATTTGTAGATTGTACCAATCGTGTGATGACAGTGTCGTTGAAAAAGATCTCGAATAGACCTAGGGCAGATATATCTGTGTCAGGTGGCAAATGAGGTCCTGGTAAACGCATTGGATGGAATTCCTCAGCTTCTGAGCAGCTAGCATCAGGATCTGTGATGCTAATTGCAGCAGCAGGTAGTTGAACTGCTTGTGATCCTGCTCCTACACCTCTCCTACTTCCCTGACTTTGTAGTGCTTGGCCACGACCACGTCTACATCCACGTCCACGTCCACGTCCACGTCCTCGTCCACGTCCTCGTCCATGTCCTCGTCCTCTCACTGTTGTAGATATATGCTCAGCTTCATTATCAGAATTAGACTGAGCATCTGATTCTACTTCTGACTCTAAGCTGGAGGGTGCTGACTCTGTCTCACTCTCTGATGGTGAATGCAATATACTTTGCAGTGACAATGAGTCAATGTCACTGTCTTCACTGTTTGTCACTGTCTGGGTTTCTGTGTTCACATGCATGGCAAGTGAATCATCAGGACGATACTGAAGCATGGATACTTCGTTGTCTGTGCTAATCGATTCATTGTGCACGATTTCAGTTCCGTTTTGAAGTAAGGACGGTGTTTCCACAGGAACAGATACATGGTGGGGAGGTGTAGAATGTACCCCAACAAACTGCTCGTCAGCTGCTGGTTGAGAAGAAGGATCTACGCTAATGTCGGTAGAAGAATTGGGGAAGTTATCAGGAGGTCGGCGTAATTCTGTGTCTACGGAATTGACATATTCCATGTCTCTATCACTTACATCGCTATCTGTATCACTAATAATGCTCCTTTCGTCACAAAGAAAAGCCCTAACATCATCTGCAGTGTAGTTTCTCTTCAACGAACAAAAATCTCTTCCGAGGGTAGCCATTTTTGACATGCATAAGCGGAAAGTTATGCGATAATTCACAGTGTATTTCGATCCCTCGTTGGTCAAAGCAATCCCCTCGTGTTGTGGCTCCACCTCAGCAAGCCCGGCAGTAATTGCTGGAATTTATTCTATCGTTAGATGCCCCTGAACTCTAGCGTCACGTAGATATAAAAACGGAAGTAATCGGATATATGAGCGTGAGATAAATATTCTCAAAACTTGTGGTGTATAAACCACAAAAACATACGGCGGAGGGTACGAGGGTTAAACATAAAATTATAATAATTATATAATGATTCTTTCTCGTTGCTCATACACATACAGCTATATAGCCTGAATGAAAAATATATAACAGTATACTAGTATGGTATCGGTTACCATAGTTTTAAATGCCAGTACACAGAAGAAATTAACATCAAAGAAAACCAATCATGCACTGCATCTACATGAATACCTGTTGTAAAGTCAGTTCTTGTGTACTTTTCAGGAGATCTTCTAAAAAGGTGTCCACTACCCGCTCATAATTTGGCTGGCATTGTGCAGGTCTGTTAGCCTCATCAGTAGGATAATTTTTTTTTGTTCCCTCAATGAAATGGGATATTGCCTTTATTTGAGAAGCTGAATTTTCAATTCCTTCCAATGCATTTACATGAGAAGTCATCTGGACCATGTACACAAAGCAAATAATATTGTTATAAACAGATCACTATCATTGCCCTTGCAATTGAATGGTACATGCAACGTATAAGGTACATGACAATTATATTTAATGCAAAAGGTAATTAATACATAAAGGAGCCAAAATGTTTGCATGGTTGAAATGCCAGTTTGAACCATACCATTTCCGCAAAGAATGCACAAACTGTCCAACCTTGAGCTGTTCGTGGTGGAAATGTTCTTTTGAACCGCTCTACGAAGCTTTCGATCACATGGACACTTTCCTCAATCTCTTTGGCAAGGGATATTATCCATCCAATTGCACTTGAGAACTGGTGATCTTTCAGCAAGCTTTCCATTTCCTTAAATGCCTTTTCTGAAGTGTTATCCTGAGGCCCAACACTTGGTCCATTGAACGGAACTAGTAAGGTCCTTGTAGTTACTCTGCAACAATGAAGAAGCATTCCTTATATAAGTCGGCAGTGGTACCTTTCCCTGACAGTGTGCACGTCAGATTTGAATATTAATGCCTAAGGCATTCTGAAAAATTCACTGACCTAGCTACATCGTCCAATGGGTAGTTAGTTGCAATTACTGGGCCAGTTGTTGGTTTGATTTGTCCTATTTTCATGTTGGCTGAGGCACTTCCATTGAAAATATCAATTATCAACTCTCCTAGGTCTAATTGATTTATTTTGGCCTTACTCTTGCCCTTCGGATCATCAATAGCATAGGGCAGTATGCATGCAGCAGAACGTGCTAAAAATAGTGCGTTGGTCCCCCTCACATAAAGGCTGGATTCTTCCAACCCGAAAAGAGCAAGGCCAAGTCGAATAGCAGTGGACTTCCCAGTTTCCGGTGGTCCAATTGCAACTGGGATAGAACATCCAGAAAACAACTCCCGTACAATTTTATAATGAAACATCATTATCATAGCGCTCACAACTATTATACCAGCCTCAAAATTGTGTTGAAGACATATTTTCATAACATCAAAAAATTTTGTCATGACAGTGCAGCTGAGAGGCATTTTGATATAACACAAAATATCAATTTGTGCTGGCACATGATAAGGCTCGTGAATCATAACAGCTTTGGGCAACCAACAAAATTGGAATTTTGGATTTCAATGATGTTACCTTCACCATTGATTTGTACAGTGGGGCTTAGAATCCAAATTTTTGTCCATTTTTGTCAAGCTGCTGTGATGGGTAAAAGACAGCTTTCTTAATGGGCAGCGTCTGACCTATATTGCACTTCAAGAAGTGGAAGAAATCAACAAGTTGATTGTTGTCGAATGAGCACAACATTCCACCACCACCATAAGACACATTGATTTGGTGGATAAAACGAAACTTATTGTGAATTGCATCACTTGTGAAGAAACACATCCTGTTAAAAGGAAGTGGATTTGGATCAGCCTTAAATATATAGCAGCTGCTAACATACACAGAAGCATTATAATTCACACATTGTCATTCTGAGATTCATGATCATCATACACAATTACCTCATTTCTCCATCAAGGGATCTTGTAACCTCTGCCAGGTAGCCAGTTGATGAACCAGCTTCAACCAGTGCAACAATCTTAATCTTGCAGTCCATTTTTACACAGTATTTTCCCTTTCTTACAATTCCACTGGTACATTCTTCTTTGTTGACCTTGAACTCTTGACTCTGCATCCAAAATATATCAGAATGAGACTAAAGGTTAAATACACTTCACCTCAAGCCTTATTCATAGTAGTACTAAGGGTAGCTTGTTGGGTTTGGACGAACGCCCCTCCCCTCCTCACATTCCCATAAATTTCAGTGAAACTTGCTTTCTATACATACCTTAAAGGGGACACAAAATCAGTATTTATTATAAGAGGTACTTAATATCAAGCAGGGTTGGTTTATGTACATGAGGCATACACAGGCCCTGGGACAGAATGAGGAGTACTTGTCTAGGGGTATGTACTAAACCAGTTGCTTAGCAAGTTCCACTGCATTTTCAAGCACTATAAGCAAAATTCAATGTCAGTAACATTATAATAATTATTATATACAAAACACTGGAAGTATATATAGTATATAACCTACTTTCCAGCTATGACTAGGAATTTACAGATAAATTGAATGCAATGTACTCTGATTTTTTAAGAGTATATTGTGACGTGTCATGCGTAGCAAAGATACCCCAACCATTTTTGGATATTCCAAGTTTACTATTTTGTAATTATTCTGTCAAAATTTTTTTTTGGTATTTTTGCCATATTGCAATTTACACAAGAGAACTAGTTAGGGTACCATATCGCTTTGTATGACATATTATATGCACTTCACTCGCACGTCACTGACTATATATATATGGCTCGCCCAAGTGCATATGAGGGTAATGTACATGTACACTGACCCCACACACACATGTACACTCCCCACACACACACACACACACACACACTGTGACACACACACACACACACACACACACACACACACACATAATCATAGTTTATACCATACACACATCTACAGTATAAAAGAAACACTTGGCCACATAATGACTATATAATTACAGTTTGTGTTTCAAAGTGATGATAAAAAGAACTGCCCTTGATCAGAATACTTATTTTAGATCCACCATTGAAGTAACTTTTAAATAATTATTTGTTTTATCATGATCATGCACACAATAAATGTCATGCAACATTAAGTTTGCCCACACTACTAGTTTGTAAGGTGTTAGCACTGCAGCTGCTTGACTGTCCTGGGGACTGTGGCACTACAGTTTGTGACAGAACAATATCACTGTCTTCCAAAAGAATCTGTATAATTACAAATAAAATATGATTAACATATAGGGAATAAAATAGTTTATTTCAAGATGATGACAAAGGCAATGTCAATTTATTGTTCTAACCTGAGAATCCATTGGATGCAAAACGGTTTGAAAAACCTTCCCACTATCTTCCAGCTATCAAGACTATGTGCTCATGCACAGAGACAGGATATTAATGAGATTGATGGGTCTTACCCTTGCATACTCAGCAAAATAATATATACCAGAAGGCATGTTGGACACTGAAGACACTGCAGATACCACATGTATAACACACACTATAAACACGGTGGACACTCTGCACACTGTGGACACTATGAACAAGGCGGACATGATATTAATGAGATTGAGGGGTCTTACCCTTGCATACTCAGCAAAATAATGTAGACCAGAAGGCATGTTGGACATCAGACACTGTAGACACTGTGGACACTATGAACAAGGCCGACAAGGTGGTCAGGGTGGACAAGGTGTATACACTGCATGTATGTAGACACTCTAGACACAGTAGACACCATGGGCACTAATAGATAATGTAGACACTGTAAACACTATAGACACTGTAGACACTGTAGACACTGTAGACACTGTAGACACTACAGACACTAATAGACACTGTTGACACTGTAAACACCATGGACACTATAGACATTGTGGACACTGCAGACACTAATAGACACTGTTGACACTGTAAACACTGTAAACACCATGGACACTGTAGACACTGTAAACACCATAGACACTGTAGACACTGTAGACACTGTAGACACTGTATACACTGCAGACACTAATAGACACTGTTGACACTGTAAACACCATGGACACTGTAGACACTGCAGACACTCAGTGTAAACACTGTAGACACAGTAGATAATGTGCGCAGACACTACAGACACTGCAGACACTATAGACACTAAGACACTGTAGACACTGTAGACAATATAGACACTGTAGACACAGTAGACACTATAGACACTAAGACACTGTAGACACCATCACTATATTATGCACTATATACTATTATAGTTTTTACGATCATAAATATCTTATTATAATGAAGGTAGGCCGATTTTTTGTTCGGCTACTTCTTCATATACCAAGTCACGAAATACATAATAATATTCATACCTTTCTAGTATACATAATAATATTATTATAGCTATAATTGTGTATGTATTAAGTATGCGTTCACAGTGTCCACAGTGACTACAGTGTCCACAGTGCCTACAGTGTCTACAGTGTCCACAGTGTCTACAGTGACCACAGTGTCCACAGTGTCTACAGTGTCTACAGTGTCTACAGTGTCCACAGTGTCCACAGTGTCTACAGTGTCCACAGTGTCCACAGTGTCTACAGTGTCTACAGTGTCTACAGTGTCCACAGTGTCTACAGTGTCCACAGTGTCCATAGTGTCTACAGTGTCCATAGTGTCTACTGTGTCCACAGTGTCTACAGTGTCCACAGTGTGTACAGTGACCACAGTTTCCACAGTGTCTACAGTGTATAAAGTGCCTACAGTGTCCACAGTGTCTACAGTGTTCACTGTGTCTACTGTGTCCACAGTGTCTACAGTGTCCACAGTGTCTACAGTGTTCACTGTGTCTACTGTGTCCACAGTGTGTACAGTGACCACAGTGTCTACAGTGTCTACAGTGCCTACAGTGTTCACTGCATGTGTCTACTGTGTCCACAGTGTCCACAGTGTCCACAGTGTCTACAGTGTATAAAGTGCCTACAGTGTCATGCAGTGTCTACAGTGTTTATATACAGTCCCAAATGTCTACAGTGTCCACTGTGTCCACAGTGTCCACAATGTCCATGCATGCATGGTGTCTTCAAGGCATATGGCACATGATTGTATGTGCTATGTCCTGCAGTGCCTATAGTGTCCACTCATCTCACCTTATAAGGTGTTAATTTTCTGTCTATAAAGCACATGCCATGTGTAGAATGCAGGTCTTTTTCTGGGACTGATTTGAATCTGATTGATTGCAAGGAAGAAAGCGTCATCAGACAATCTATTTCTGCTGATGATGATTACCTTTGTGGTATTTTTTCAGTTGTGTGTCATATTTGGCTTACATCCTCATATTATTGGTGGATCTATTTCCTCAATCACTGACGCTGTCAAGCTGTTTTTGAAAGAAGTTGCTAGAACATATGCTGAAACAGGTAATCTAACAATGCTTTTAATATGCATGTGTGTACATAACCTTACGTAGATTCATCTTGCACATGGCATTCATTATGATAATACATAATAATAATTATTGAAAATTGGCCTTACTTCTGAAACTGAAGCCTGTCAGTGAATAAATATGACATTGGACTGATTGATAATTAGTACCGTATATTCTCTAAAAAACTTGTCACACCATAGATATGGTCACACCTAGTTTCCCAAAAATTTCGTCTGACAAGAGAATTTAGAGTTGTTTCCCACCTTTGAGAATGGCTGACGAAACTGAATCAGATGTTGGAGTCAACTCCGCAACACTGATACCGTAAGAGAGCTGACGAAATTGTAGAGTTTGGCTATGAAATATGATAAGAACAGTATAAATAACCCTAAAGTGTAGCAAAAAGAACAGTACAGGGTTTTTTCATAGTTCTTTAGTGCACGATTTGGAAGTTTCGAGGAATAGCTGCAAACATAGTTCTGCCGTAGCCGCCATTTTATCGGTCATAGCCGACGATAGGCCTACCCCAACAGAATGAAAGCAAATATACTGGCTCAATCCACAGCCCAAGAAGAATAATCTTGGTTAGAATTACAAAACTCAATTGATTCCAGTTTTGAAGTTTATCTCAAGTTCTGTTGAAAAGTTGAATGATGAAACACTGATTGGAAAACACGAAGTTTTAGAAAATGTCGGACTGTTTTGTCACTGAGATTTTAGAGATATTTTCGACACAAATCCAAGGAAGACGAAATTGTGGAGTGCATGCCGACTTTTTAGAGAATATACAGTATAAGGCACACACGCATAATATTTATCATAGCAGCTATTATTGCACTCAGCATAATTTTATAAAAATTAAATATGTAATGTTTTAGCTGTACGCACATGCACTGTAATGGCCCAGCCTTAGTGTGATTTATTATATACTTGCATCATGTCATGCAGGTGATGTATTTGAAAGAGTTGTAACATCAAAGGCTACTAATGAGAAACCGTCAGTTATAATATGGGACCCACTGCACGTCAACAATTCAGGAAACCTAGTCTGTCCTATATGTGAAGGCACATTGGTTAGCACTGATACCTGGACAGATGGATCTTCATCTCGACTGAATCCACGGCAGTTGTATGATACTCATCAAAAGACTTTGCTGTTAAGCCGTATATATAAGTGTGACAGTTGCAAGCAGTTGTTACTTGCTCATGACTCTAGGATACTTAAGATGCTACATAGCCCATCATCAGTACCATTTGTATTAATGCATAAATGTGGCTTTACGAGAAGCTTGCTTGATCTCATATTGTCACTAGTAGAACATGGTATGGCATTCTCTTCAATTGAAAGTATGATAACAGAATTGTACTGGAATAGTGTGGGAAAAAGTCTCGATGATGAAACGCATATACTAGAAACAAGTGAATATCAGTCAAACCTTGGTCCAAGTAATGACATCTTAACTAAATGCTTCATATCCAGGTTCATGGAATTGGAATCAGCTTACCATAGTGCTATGCAAGGTCTTACTACTGCGAATTGGATCGCCTGTGACCATACTTTCAAAATTGCTGCCAATGTTGGATACCTAAGAGAAGGTAACTGGGTTAACCAGTATAATAGTGCCATGTTTGTAATGGGTGATTCAGGACAGGTTCTTGCCTGGCAGTTTACTACAGGAACATCGTTTGATGAAATTGAAACACTCCTCACTTGGGTAAATGAAAGGCATTTGTCCTTGCAGCAAAGAATAAGATATGTAGCTGTGGATAATTGTTGTCAGGTTCGTGACAAACTGCTAAGGATATTTGGAAGTGATGTCACTGTTGTTTTAGATCTGTTTCATGCTGTACAACGTATTACAAGGAAACTACCAAGTATTCATGAGTATTATGATGCCTGCAGTAGAGAGTTTGGGAAAGTGTTCAGATCTGCAGAAGATATTGGCTTTATACGCACAATGCCCACACCTCAACCTCAAATCATTAAGAAAAATATCAACGACTGGCTGCAAAAGTGGTATGGAATTGGTGGTGAAGTATTGATTACCTCTAATGTTCTTAAGGAAGTAACTAATTTAATGAAACATGTTGAAAAGGGATGCTTGTCACAAGTACCTGTTGGATGTGGTACAAACCATAATGAGAATTTGCACAAGTTGCTACATACACACTTTTCCAAAAGTCGCATTGGAATTTTGCTTGCATACGCCTTGATCACTGTGCTATTGTATTCACATAATCATAAAGTTCATTTCAAAGGTAGGGCTGCCACCATTCCTATTTCCCTGATGTGTAGTGCCAGTCAAACAAACTCTTCCACTGAGACATTTGGAATTTCCCAGAAATCTGTTTTTGGTGACTGTAGGAGTGTACATGATCTTCTGTTGGCAGAGATGGATCCATTAGAACACTTTGATGATGAGGACTTTGACAAAGATTTATTGGTTAATTTGGTTAGAAAGGCACTATGTAAAGCTGGAGCATTTGTTCAATTCAAAGAGCTGTCAAAAAGAAACTCAGCAACAAGTAATTCGAGTTAAAAACTCGTGGGGGCTGCCGCTCCACGCACTCGAATCACTTGCAAAGCATTGGAGTGTAAATGCACAGCTGAACATTCATTGAACATACTGTTTATTGTAACTGGACGATTGTTTTGAAAACAATTGCCATATTTGGCAATTGTTTTGAAAACAATTCCTATAACTCATTCCTGTATAAATTCATACTTCTCTATTACTATTATATAAATTCTCTATTATAAGACTTTTCTTCAAATCCATATTATATATATATATATATATATATATATATATATATATATATATCGGACGAGCGTTACACACCGGAAGTCCAAATGAAAACAATATAGATGCAGACAAAATTCGAATAGCACCCACAGTAGATGATATTGGATTGCAGGATGCAGTTTGCCACAAGGATACCTTAAATTCCAATGTGAAGTCTTGGAACTTTACAATTGTTCCTGTTCCTGGTGATGGGAACTGTTTCTTCCATGCTATTTATTATTCTATAGAGCATTTGTTGATAATGCACCCAAGTCTTGCAAGTGTTGATGTCTTTAAACAATTTCTTGAAACAACAGATAACTGCCGGATTGATTTCCTGAGAAAATTGCTAGTCAAAGAATGGCTAGGTGACAGGAGAGCAATGTATGAAGCATGCTATGCTGGCCAGGATTACAGTACTGAAGCTAAGTCTTTCGAATGTAATGGCTATTTTGACAGTGAACTTGGGGATATGATGGCATCTGGCATATGTAATGCCCTTCATATCACAGTCTGTTTATTGACTTCCTTGAAACATCAGCCTGATATAGTATTCTCACCAGACGAAGGTATGCATGGTGTGTATGATCCAGTTAACATATATTTAGCATATAACGCCCATGGAAAGGGACATTATGATAGTTTGACATATGTAGAGTCCCCTAAAAATCTTAAATCAGCTTGTCGGTGTGGAGTGAATTCAAAAGTTGATTCAAAATGGTCATGTACCTATGAGGATAAGTCAACGAAATACCGTAGCAGATGCCCTTGCTTGCAGCAGGGTTTAGCTTGCACGAATAAATGCGGTTGTTTGAGGTGTGAAAACCCACATGGTAAAAGATCACTGCAAGCAACTAGATTAAGTACACATCAAAGAAAAAGGTCAGCATATGATTATCAAGGTCCAATACCAAGTAGTAAGAAATTTGCTCTTCAGCGAAAAGAAGTTCTTAAAACTGGCAAATGGACTATACTGGAAAATTTCGTCCTTGCCCTCATTATTAGGGAAATGAAAATTAAAGATCCGGCAGATGCCTTTTTTCCTTTTAATCTTGTAGTACAAGAGGCGAAGTCAATGCTTAGTGGCAATGAGGACAGTCTGTGCCCAAGGAGCATCCGATCACTGTCAGCAAAAATGGTTTGCACAGAGTCAGCAAGGAGGTTGTCATTTACTGATCTCTACATGAGACTCCAGGATTGCCCTGACAAGCAAACGGAATGATTATAATATTCATATACAATCAACCAGGATACTAAAATAAATGCTAATATAAGGTCAATGACATGATTATAATTCTATATATAACATTAGCAATCTCATCACTATCATATTATTACAGTGCATATATTGCATGCCTACATGCATATTTGCTGACTACAGTGTTACTATAACAAGTAGATTATCTTATTGAGCAATCACGTAGCATAGATAAATCTTCAAAAATCAATCAATATAGAACGTTTCGGCCACGTAGACCTTCATCAGCCAACAAATCAATCAACAAAACAGATTTGTTGGCTGATGAAGGTCTACGTGGCCGAAACGTTCTATATTGATTGATTTTTGAAGATTTATCTATGCTACGTGATTGCTCAATAAGATAATCTACTTGTTATAGTTTAACGTAGCTATGAGCCTCTATGACATTACATTAGTGTTACTATAATTATCGAATGACTGTATGATCTTAATGAAAATTATTATTATAGTACAGAACAATCTTGTGTCATGCATGTACAGGCTGGGTGCAAGTTCATAGCGAGCTCTTTTGTTTTATATAGGGCATGCATAGACTACACCTACCTTATTATGAAATTTGCAGTTACTGTGCAAAATCATGCACAATTCAGTTACAGTAACTATTAAATACAATGTAATTATAAAATGTAACTCGGTATACAATAGAAGATTAATAATATAGCCTTTATAAAGCTAAGGAGAGAGGTAGAAGCGCTTCCATTTAAGTACTGCACACAGATTCCCCTCCCCTTTGTCCTTATTATACTGTAATTTAGTAATTTAACACCAAATTATTGCAAATTTAAAATCCTTCCTTGTAGTTTGAATCATCATTGGTTATATTCCTTGTCATTCGCTATATGTATATATATATATATATATATATATATATATATATATATATATATATATATATAGTATTATTATTATATGGAGCAAAACATTTTCTTTGGTAATGTCCTATAGAAGTGTTAAATTTGGAGTGAGCATGCATGCATTCTAGGACAGTCAGAATAATTATAATGTTTTGTGCTGATACTTAAAATTTATAAATTGTGTCTCAGAATTTAAACCTCACATTTATACGTGCTGCATAATATTATCATGCAATCATTACTATCCTAATAGATATTCTTTATAATATTGTAATGCATTTCAGAATCTATGCTTGTATAAGCTAATTATATTATTTGCAAATAATTACTATTATAATTATTTAAAAAAAATCTATTATATCAGTCACTTATATGGTATGACAACTGCTGAAGTTGTATGAAATTTGAAATAAGTGATCATGAATCAAAAATCAATCATATTGGTGGTAATTTTGAAGCACTGTGATATAATTGATATAAAGCAGCCATCAGCAAGTCAGCATGAGAAAGGGTCTCTGCATGTTGCCATTAATGCAAATCTTTGTTGGAATCCAACTCCCTGCGCTTGGGCGATGGCTCTCCAGTATCCTCCACTGCAATAATAAAAATATATTTTTATTATAATAGCAATACAGTCAGTGTCTAACTCCATGCAATAGCATTAACTTACAAGTTGGCAAAATGTTCACACCAGGAACATTGGATTCCATGACCTGACATGTCTGCTCTATGTTACCAACATCATGTTCTATAATTGTATATACGTAGGAAACAAATTTAAATCTGAAAAACACTGCATGGGGAATAATTTCAATGGCATATTTGTATATATACCTTGTTCAGTGGCTTCCCTTCTATACTGCTTAGTCACTGTGTTGTAGGGATGGTAAACGTATGGTATAACCATGATGATGATAGATTACTAGAAAATAAGGAAGCACTACATGCATGCAGTCTGTAGTTACCTTCTTTTATCTTCTTCCTGTCATCCTCACACAATGTATCGAGGTATACCACGATACACTTTCTTCTGACATTGTTTTTGTCTTGCTGGATGTATGTGTCCGTTGAAGTTGACCTCAAAAAGTCTTTGACTTCATCTCGCTTGCCACTTCCTGTTGACAGCAGGGCAGAATAGATAGCACTTTGAGGAACAGTTAACTCGGACTGTACGTCAGGTACAACCACAGCCAGGATCTCCCTGTTCTGCACTTTGGCTTCAGTTCTCATAAATTTCAGGATCTATATAATTATGTATAATGACAAATACATTTTGAAATTTCGTAATCAAAACAAATAGCTTTAGTTGCAGCAACACGACATCATTAATTAAATTAAAGCAACTGTTGAATGTACATGTCTTACTTCATGCCTGTCTCTGTGGGATGCTATTTGGATTAGATTTGAAACTAAAGTGCAAATGGTATTTTGGTCCCTTAGTTGCTTCTGCTGCCTGTTAAAACTGCTGGGATACAGTTTTTGGCTCTTATCAATAACATCGAAAATCCTCTTCACATACTCCTCTTCGGCATAGCTGTCAACAGTTTTGCCAACATGTGAAAGTATCTGAAGCCAATGCATAAAAATTATACTAACATGATATGGGGCATAAATTTCAATCAACAATTCTTCAAATTGGACATTAAAATGGTAATCATGCATGCCAATAGCCAAAAAGAATAAATAATCACATGGTGCATGCATGGCTAACCTCCTTAGCTATGTACGTGCAAACAGCCCAGCCCTGTGCAACTCTGGGAGGAAACTTCCCCTTGAGCCGAGTTTTGCAGTCTTCAATAACATCATGGTCTTCCTGCAGTTTCTTCCCAATCCCTATGATCCACCCAAGGCACTTTGAAAAACCGTACACTTTCAAGACTTGCTCCATCTCTGTAAATGCTAATTCTGTGCTGTAATCCATAGGACCAACACTCGGCTCCTCAAACAGTATCAGCAGGGTTCTGGTGACAACCCTATTATATAGGATATGAAAAATAATCATCACATTTTGTAACAGGATGGCCATGCCCCCCAACATGTATAAGCACATCTCTCTCACCTTGGTGCCTCATCAACCATAAAGTTACTGGCAATTACTGGGGCGGTAGATGGCCTTTGGACTCCTGTCTTCATATTTCCCGACGTACAGATCTACAATAAGCTCACTGATGTCTAACTGATTTGTTTTGGCTTTACCCTTTCCCTTTGGGTCATCAATGGCATAAGGTAGGATGGATGCTGAGGACCGGGTTAAAAAGAGGGCATTAGTGCCCCTAACATAGTGGCTGGAATCACCTAACCCAAACAACCCTAAGGCCATCTTGATTGCAGTGGATTTTCCTGTCTCTGACAGTCCCATAGCTACCGGAATGGAGCATCCTCCATACAACTCCCGAACCAAGGCATAGTGGAAAGACATGATCATTCCACTAACAACGAGGAGTCCAGCAGTAAAATTATGAGCGAGGCATGATTGCAGAAGCTGAACAAATTGGACCAAGACATTACTTTGCAGTGGAATGATAACATGGCAAGTGATATCTAGATGGTGTACATCAATATTTGCCAACACATCTCTAGATACCCAGATGAAATCAGAATTGTCCAGATCTGCTAGGACAGACCCTTCCTCATCAATCTGTAAGTGTGGTCCTATAACCCATACTTGATACCTTTGTTTGGTACAGCATTTGGAAGGCCAAAATACAGCCTTTTTAATCGGTAAAGGTGAAACTGCAACTTGCTTCAAGTGATGGAAGAAGTCGACAAGCTGATTATTCTCGAATGAGCATAAGATACCCCCACAACCATAGGAAGAATTTACCGTATGCGAGTTAACTTTCGCGGGACTAAACTTTTGCGGATTGCAGATTTTCAAATTTTCGCGGTTTTTATTTTCGTGGATGCAGGGGTCACTAATATTATATTACTTGTATGCACTAGTATAATTATACTAATAAAAATAATGAAGCTGAGTGGATTTTTTGCTGTTAGCGTCGAAATTAGCGAACCAAGTCCAATTCTGTTCCTGTCTTGAGGTTTGGTTGTAATGATTCGCCGATTAGAAGTCTCTCAACGGACGAAATAGGCCTACCTTTGAACGGGAAGCTAGACCGCCGCAAGTATCAGCCTGTGACCATGGATACTCGACTTTCACAGATGAAGTGGGAACTTTGCCAGTTCTATGATCGGCAGTTTCAAGATGTTCGAAGTGGAGAGTTGTGTACGTGGATATCATGTTTATGGGGCACGGTTGACTCCTCTTATTGGAGAAGATCTTCAATGTGTGCGCTTTGCTTTAATATTCGCGGACGGAATTATTCGCGGATGGCTCCCGAACCGCGAATACCGCGAAAGTTTAGTCCCGCGAAAGTTAACTCGCATACGGTATCTGCTGGATAAATTTAAATTTATTGTGAATGGCATCACTTGTGAAAAAGCACTGCCTGGAAAATGAATAAAATAACTGTAGTAAATGTTTCAACCTTCAGTTGATGAATTGATGGGATAATATATAATTTTCATAACTAATATCCAGGTTTCCTATGAACTATAATATTATAACTATATCCTATGATAATTAAGTATAATATATGATAATTCAATTCAGAAACATACCTCATTTCCTTGTCAAGGGACCTTGTCACTTCAGCCAGGTAACCTGTGGACGATCCAGCCTCAACCAGGGCAACTAACTTTATAGCACAGTCCATTTTCACATGATATGCTCTGTTCTTTAGCTTTGTTATGCCACTGGTACATTCACCCCAATTGATGGTGAATTCATAGGTCTGTGCAAACCAGAATTTAATGTATTATCATAAAAACTGAATTATTCTTGCAGTCACATATACATGCATGTATACATACATATATATGCATGGAAGAGTGTGATGGTGGACCCAAATGTCAGAATATGTAGACACACAAGTCATTATCATGTGCATACATATGGGCAGTCTTTAATAGATTCCCCTTTGCGATAGAAACAATATTATATATTAACCATGCTATACTGCCTGGAAATAATAATAATAATAATAAAATAATACTATATAATAAACAATAAATTATATAGTCATGCATGTAAAATAAATACTATATACAATATTACTCTTACTCACTTTTCCAGGAATAACACTGGGGGATCCAGAAGTGGTCACTACACTAGACTCTGAACCAGTAGGTGGAGAGAGTATTGAATCATCCGCAGTTACACTGTACATTTCCAATAAATCATCTGAAGTCATCTAGAAGGTATTGACCAGTAATAGTTTAACTTTTTTAAGAAAAAAATGTAAAGGAAAGTTACTCTGTCTATCAATAAAGTTTTCAAATTATACAACTGACTTGTGATGCCATGATTCAAATCCAGAGAATTCTTCTGCCTTCACTACAGCATCTATGCAGTTTAAGGGCCATGTGCTCACAGGAAATTGATGTAAGTGCAGGGTTAACCCCATTGGAAGTGTTGCATTTAAATACTAAGTCTTAGAGACACTGTGGACACTGTGGACACTGTGGACACTGCTGACACTGTGGACACTGTGGACACTGTGGAGACTGCATGTGGAGACTGTGGACACTGTGGACACTGTGGAGACTGCATGTAGAGACTGTGGACACTGTGGACACTGTGGACACTGCTGACACTGTGGACACTGTGGACACTGTGGACACTGCTGACATTGTGGACACCATAGTACTGCTGACACTGTGGACACTGTGGACACTGCTGACATTGTGGACACCATAGACACTGCTGACACTGTGGACACTGCTGACTTAATTTGTGGACACTGTGGACACTGCTGACACTGTGGACACTGTGGACACTGCTGACACTGTGGACACTGTGGACACTGCTGACACTGTGGACACCGCTGACACTGTGGACACTGTGGACACTGTGGACACTGTGGACACTGTGGACACTGCTGACATTGTGGACACCATAGACACTGCTGACACTGTGGACACTGCTGACACTGTGCATGGACACTGCTGTCACTGTGGACACTGCTGACACTGTGCATGGACACTGCTGTCACTGTGGACACTGTAAACATTGTGGACACCATAGACACTGCTGACACTGTGGACAGGGTCAGGGTATCATTATTTAGGCTGGGTGGCCTTTAGCCAGAGGCTATTATTACAGGCGCCCAGTAAAATAAAAAAAAAACATACAAAAGTCACAATAGGGGAAAAATAAGGGGGGGGGATAGAAAATTTATAGTCAATTTGAAAATTAAATTGTAAATTGAACATGAATTCGAAGTAATGTAATAATTACAATAGTAACAACATGCTAAAACAAATCAGTTAGGTTAATAGAAAATCTTGTGCCAATAAAGTGAACGCTCTGTAATTTTTCATCGCTCTGATGTTGGTTGGCAGTGATCTCCATAGAGCTGCCCCGGCAATGCTAAAGGCCTTCTGACCAAACGAGGATCTGGTTTGCGGAAGATTTAGCTGAGAAGAAGTGCTAGATCGGGTGAAATGGGATGAGGTAGAAGGAGGGAAGATCGAAGAGAGGTAAGAAGGAGAATTAGAAGACAAACACTTGAACACTGTTTGGACGACATGTACTTTCCTTCTGGAGGACAGGGTACTGATGCCAAGGTCACGACGAGCTGAAGAGGCAGAAGAGTATTTACGCCGGCGAAGCACTGTGCGGCAAGAAAAGTTGAGGAGCAAATCTAGGCGATGAGAGTCAGACTTCGTACAACCAAACCAAACAACATCACAATAATCAAAGATAGGAAGTATGTAAGACTTGAGATAAAGGAGTAAAAGGTGTTGGGGAAGGAACCAAGAAAGACGACGAAGAAGGTTCAGGTGGCGGGAGACCTTCTTGCAAACCAAGTCGATATGGTCATTCCAAGTAAGTGTGTCATTAACGACAACTCCGAGGAACTTGAAACTTCTCACTTGCTCAACTGGGCTATTCACTACTTGCAATTTCAAGCTACTGTGTGGAGACTTCCTGCTTGAGTGGAGTAGCATCGACTTTGTCTTGGAGGCATTTATCCTCAATCCATTTGCTAGAAGCCAAAGATGAGCAAGATCCAAGGATTGTTGGAGGGAGGACTCGATGGAGGCGTGATTGTCACTAGCGATATGAATTGTGGTATCGTCGGCAAAGAGAACCGTAGAGTCAGGAAAAAGTGAGGAAGGAAGGTCATTGATGAAGGCTGAGAAGAGAGTAGGGCCAAGGATGGAGCCTTGGGGGACCACAGAGGTGGGGAAGCCTGGAGTAGAGTAGGAGTCTTTAACACGAGTGATGTGGCAGCGATTGGAGAAGTAAGATGAGAACCAGGAGATGGCAGAGGTAGAAAGACCAAGTTTAGAGAGTTTGGATAGTAGAAGATCGTGGTTGACAGTGTCAAAAGCCTTTGAGATGTCAAGAAAGACAACCCCGACAAATTGTTTTTTGTCAAGGGCCAGATACCATTTGTCCAAGCAGTGAAGGAGAAGAGTTTGAGTAGAATGGGTGGGACGGAAGCCAGACTGGAGAGGATAGAGGAGATTGTTAGAGTTCAGGTGGGAAGACAGCTGGTGCTGGATGTGTTTTTCTAGGAGTTTGCTGCAGACAGGTAGAACTGAGATGGGGCGATAGTTGGAAGGTATAGAGCTGTCACCTCCTTTGGGAAGTGGAGTGATGGCTGCGCACTTCCATTGGGAGGGAAAGTGTGAGAGAGCAATGGAAGAGTTAATAATGGAAGAGAGTGGGTAGGAGATTATAGAACGAGCAGCAATAATAGCTCTGGGAGGAAGTTGGTCCAGTCCTGTTGCACATCTAGGCTTGATGGTAGAAAGGGCTTGTTCACACCATTCAGGGGTGGCTTTCGAGAATGAGAGGTTAGGGTAGAAGGAGGGCTTTGAAGGAGAAGAGGGAGGTGAAGAAGAAGAGGATATGGAAGCCAATGAGGAAAGAGGTGGAGTGGTTAGGGGAGGTGGTAGGTTCGAACTCACAGAGACAAAGTGCTTGTTGAGGGATTCAGCAATGGAGGCATGATCTGAGTGAAAGCTAGACCAGTTATCAGTGGGGACAGAAGAGCCAGTAGCGAGGTTAAGTGTGTTCCAGAGGGTTGAAGGGTGAGATTTCTTCAGAATGAGCTCCTGGAAATAGTCAATCTTAGCTTTCCGTTGGAGCCAGACTACACGGTTACGCTGGGCTTTGAATATTTCCCATGAAGCAGTGGAAGAGTTACGTCGATAGAATCTGAAAAGTCTGTTTCTCCTGTCCATTTCTTTTCTCAGGGCCTTAGAAATCCAGGGGGATGGTTTCTTTCGGACTCTGATCGTCTTCAATGGGGCATGATAATTCAAAACGTCAGTAAACATAAGATTAAAAGCCTCAACTTTGTCATCTAAATCATCAAAAACATCAAGGATACACCAGGGAGCGACAGAAAGGTCCTGCTCAAACTGAGATGTGTTAAAGTGCTTGAATGAACGACGTGTGATTGAAGTGGGAGGGGGAGGTGGAATGGACAAGTTAACACGTAAGATGATGGGAAGGTGGTCAGAAAAGGCAGAATCGAGAACACAAGAGTTGTGTATAGGGATGTCTGGAGTGACAAGGAAGAGATCAAGGATGGAAGCAGAAGAACTAGAGTAGCGAGTTGGTTTGGAGATGGGCTGTGAGAGGGAGTGTG
>CAUJGJ010000067.1:72500-85000 GCA_963170055.1 Halisarca cf. caerulea | reverse complement strand
GACAAGTAAGCACGCTACTGTATTGCTTAGGAGAAGAGGCTGAGGATGTCCTAGCATCAGCAAATATCACCGAAGACGACAGGAAGACCTACAAAACGGTCCTGGATAAACTCGACACTTTCTTTCAAGTCCGAAAAAACGTGATTTTCGAAAGGGCGAGGTTCAACAAGCGCGACCAGAAAGAGGGAGAAGCTGCCAAAGAATACATCACTGCCTTGTACAACCAGGTCAGCAGTTGTGATTACGGCGACCTGGCCACAGAAATGATTCACGATCGACTCATGGTAGGTATTCGAGATACCGCTTTGTCTCAACGTTTGCAGGTAGACCCAGACTTGACTTTGGAGAAGGCTAAGAGACAGATACGTCAAAAAGAGGCAGTATTGCAACAGCAGCACACTCTGGGGAGAACAGGGCCACAGGAAACCACCGTGAGCTTTGTTCAAGGCAAGAAACCTGCCTCGCACCCCAAGAACTTCCAGAGAAGACATCACCATCCACCACAACGCTCCCATCCGCAGGGGAAGCTACCCGGTACTTCATGGACATGCTGTGGAGGTGCACAACACTCTAGGAATGTATGTCCAGCCAAGGATGCAACATGTCACAACTGCGAAAAGAATGGACATTATAGCCTCCAATGTCTTTCCAAAGGCCAATGAGTTGCTGAAGTTACGGATCATGATGATAACCAGGAGGTCTTCTTCCTAACCCCGATAGTCACCGACTCCAGCAATGCATGGCACACCACTGTTTCTATTGAGGGACACAATGTCAGCTTCAAGCTAGACACAGGAGCAGAAGTCACCGCCCTAAACGACCTGACTAGTAAACAACTCAGCCTAGTTCTGACTGCGCCCATCAAGAAATTGTGCGGAGCAGACAGAGCTCCACTGGATGTGCTTGGAATGGCCTCTGCTACTATGACAACCACAAACAGCTCAACCAAACAAGATGTGTATGTCATCTCGGGACTAAAGCACAATCTCCTAGGCCTTCCTGCTATCAAGTCTCCGGGACTGTTAACCCCTGTAGACAGCATCCAACCTGACTCTCTAGAGGCCCAAGTCCACAGCCACTTCCCAGAGCTTTTCACAGGCCTGGGGAGATTTTTAAGAGCGGAATTTGAGATTCATCTCAAAGATGACGCCAAACCCACTGCTCTCTACACTCCCAGGAAAATCCCTTTTCCACTATGTGAGAAAGTTCACCAAGAGCTACAGGGGATGGAATCGCTTGGCGTGATATCCAAAGTGGAGCAGCCAACCGAATGGTGTGTCGGGATGGTCGTCATCCCGAAGAAAGATGGAAACGTTCGGATATGTGTAGATTTGAAGCCACTCAACACCAGCGTCCTAAGGGAGACACACCCTCTCCCAAGGGTTGATGATTTCCTAGCCCAACTCTCAGGAGCCAAGCTGTTTAGCAAACTGGATGCCAACAGCGGTTTCTGGCAGGTGCCACTGGCAGAGCAAAGTCGCCATCTAACCACCTTCATAACACCATTTGGCCGGTATTGCTTAAATACCATGCCATTTGGCATCTCCAGTGCACCTGAGCACTTCCAGAAACGGATGAACAAAATCCTGGAGGGCCTCCCAGATGTTGTCTGCTTAGTGGATGACATCCTGGTACATGGATCCAATGAAGAGGAGCATAAGAGTCGCCTGTTTGCTGTCCTCGATCGCATTCGTAAAGCTGGAGTCACTCTCAACACAGGGAAGTGTGTCTTCGCACAAACCAGTACATGTTCTTTGGGACACTTTATCAATGCAGATGGAATCCAGGCAGAAACCGAGAAGACTTCCGCTATCACCAACATGGAGACACCCAAATCTGTTCCCGAACTCCGACGCTTTCTCGGAATAGTCAACCAGCTCGGGAAATTCTCACCAAACATTGCAGAATTGACCAAGCCATTGCGAGAACTACTCAGGAAAAAAGTCTTCTTTGCTATGGGGACCACCCCAAGACAATGCATTTCAGAAAATCAAGACAGAGCTTGCCTCGCCGCCTCTCCTTGCTTGGTACGATTCGTCTCGAGACACCAAAATCTCAGCAGATTGGGCAAGCCTCTGGGCAAGCCTCCTCTTACTGTCTGGGGGCAGTCCTCTTGCAATGTCATGAAGATGTGTGGAGACCAGTTGCCTACGCTTCTAGGTCCATGACCAGCACAGAATTACACTATGCCCAGATCAAGAAGGAAGCTCTAGCTACCACATGGGCTGCAGAACACTTCTCTGACTACATCATCGGTCGAGATGTCCTCTTCAAAACATACCACAAGCCTCTCATTCCATTGCTGAATACCAAGCAACTGGACAGCCTCCCTCCAAGGGTGCTTCGTTTCCGCTTACATCTCGTGGTTCAACTACTCTGTACAGTACGTACCTGGTACACTTCTCTACACTGCAGACACGTTGTCTCGCTCTCCACAGCAGTATTCTTCAGCCCATAAAATCAGTGCCCAAAATCTGGAAACTCAGATAGCAGCAGGTACCTCTCAACTTCCCACCACAGAAGACTGTTTGGAACGTCATCGCCAGGCTCAACAGGAAGACCCACTCCTTTCACGTGTGATACGTTTCTGCCAAACCAAATGGCCAAACCGTGAAGCAGCTAAAGGTGATCTTCGTCCTTATTGGAAGGTATGTGCTGAGCTCACATACTGTGATCGCCTGCTTCTTTACGGAACACGCATTGTGATACCGAAAGCTCTTCAAAAGGATACTCTGACCAAGATCCACCATGGTCACCAGGGTATTCAGAAATGCCGTCTTCGAGTCAACACATCCGTATGGTGGCTGGGAGTCTCTCACCAGGTGGAAGACTATGTTCAAGGCTGTCGCAAGTGTGCTTAGAACACACAGCAACCCAAAGAGCCATTGTTGCCAACCCCTCTCCCACAACACCCGTGGCAAAGAGTAGCAGCTGACCTCTTTGAGAAGAATGGGAAAGACTATCTCGTGATGGTTGATTACTTTTCCCACTATCCAGAAGTCGTTCAACTGACATCCACTACATCTGCTAGCCTGATCAACGCCATGAAGTCTGTGTTTTCACGTTTTGGAATCCCCAGTACTCTGGTGAGTGATAATGGACCACAATTTGTTTCTTCCGAGATGAACAAGTGATTCGAGTTTAAAAAACTCATGGGCCGCCTACGGCCCTGGAAACTCGAATCACTTGGAAATCTTTCTAACAGACTCGAAAGATCACTGTAAGAAATGCATGGTTTTGAGTAGTGATGTAGTAAAATGTGTGTGTGTGTGTGTGTGTGTATGTGTGTGTGTGTGTGTGTGTGTGTCAAGTTTTAGCATTCAATAATCCAAACAATATATTGGGGTCATGATCTAGTCAGTTTTTTTAATTATAAATGACAGTGACAATTTCAATAAAAGCTACTACGCATGCCATTCTGCACTACTATAATAATAGTAGTCCCAGGATGCACCACGAGGAGGTAGGCATGCTTTGCATCCCAGAGGATTGGATTCGTTTTAACTAGGGTCTGCAATAGTCCGTAAAACTCCTCCAATCCAAAATAAAAATGGTGCAATAAAATGCTATACATATAATGGTACAGGTGTACCGTTGTGTGATCCACCAGAATCACTTAAATGTGTAGCTATAGATAGGGGTCATAACGAAAAATTCATTGCCATCGGAATCATCCGAAAATACTGTTTTCGATGAAATTCAGTACGGCGAATCTAATGGTGGTGACCGTTTTTCGATTGGTCGAAGTATGACCAAGTTATGCATAAAAAGTAATAAAAATTGTGGTGCAACGCGCGAGAGAAGACCGAGGAAAAGACTACTTTCCACCAATGCAATGGATCCAAAATTGTAGCAGATACTCACCACTTTCATGATCAACTAAGAAAGGGAAAGAAAAGGCGTATTTCAGACAGTTATCCTTGAATTTGTTGGAGGGGGGTCCCCGAAATTTCCACACTAAACGTCCTTACAAGCTCGAAACATACGCGAAACAAACCCTCACGCTGTGCAAGGATGATACATCTCTCGGCTATCCATGGCAGAAAATTGGAGGAGATTGCTCTACTTAAACCATCTGCATTGCAGCAAAATTATGATTTTACGCATAACTTGGACATACTTCAACCAATCGAAAAACGGTTACCACCATTAGATTCACTGTACTGACTTCCATCTAAAACATCATTTTCGGATGTTTCCGACAGCAATGATATTTTTCATTGTGACCCCTACTATAGAATAAAGAACAGAATATACAATGTGATCTTTCAGCAGATCAATATAGTCAGCATGTTATTGTAATATTTTTTCCGTGCTAAGGTGCACAAGGTATCCAAAATTGGCCACAAGTAGTCAATAGTATGATCATTGTGATCTATGCAAGTCTCCATTGGGCAGTGCAATGTGCATAGCCCAGTATGTGAGACTATATACTAATGTACTGTTTACCATCAAAGGCACTGGAAGTTGTGTACCAAAGGAAGGTACTATGGGGAAAGGTACTGCATACCGATGAAGGTAGCAAATACCAGAAGAAATGTATACAGCGTACCAATATATGCAGGTACAGGATGTAAAGGGTGATATACTGTGCCATAATTCCCAACCTTTTATAGTTGTACTCAATTTGCAGAGTGGTGTAAACTTAAGGTTGAGGTGGCACTGACTACCTGTATATGGGGTTCAATGTGTAATGATTAGCCATTTGCCCTTGTTCTATGGATGTATAGACATGACTAATATATACTTCCCAATGACATATATTCTTCCCTTATAGGCTATAGGATTGCTTATTAAATGCAAATGGCTCATTACAAGTGTTTGCTCAAACATGAACTCTAAATTTCAACCACCTTATCTATATGGGCAATAACTACTCTAAATGCATTTGCAAGATGCCCCAAATAACTGGACTCTGAGTAGGGGCGTTGCAAAAGCTGTACAGACTTGGAGTCTGCATGGAAATGTAGTCTAATTATGCACAAGGCATGCAAGTGGAAATGATTTCCCCAGCATTGGTCTTGAGCTGCTTCTTGCAAAAGTTTGCTCCATTCCCTTTCTGTAATTGCTGTAATATTTTCTTCATTTCGATCCACATTACGTAATAATAGTTGTGTACTAGGCTTCATCACCTCAAACATATGTTCCATATTTTCTAATAAGCTGTACACAGTGATTGCTCTCAGATGTGCTGTATATTCTTCTGTACCATGCAGTGCAATGGAGATGGTATTGTACATACAGTTCCCATCACCCGTGGTCCTCACTGGAACATAGTGTGATGTAAATGAGGGCAAAAGTTCCTCTTGTACAGACATGTCCACCACATGAGTTTCCACATTGAAAATGTCATTTTCCTGTTTGTTAACCTCATTTATTAAAGTTTTCATAGCAATCATGTTAGAAAGGAAATAATGGTACGTCATAATAAAATGAATTTACATAACCAAATTGACTTCTGAAAGTCCAGCAAAGCAGTAAATACTTTTCTATGTGTTATGTATGTGTGTTTGTTTGTTGGTGTGTGTATGGACATGTCGTAGTAAGAAAAGGTATCTTATAGCACGAGTATGTGGGGTGGTTGTGGTGTATAAACTTTGTATAATTTACATATGTACGTGTATGTGTGTTTGTGTGTGTGTGTGTTCGTGTGTGTGTCTGTCTGTGTGTGTGTGTGTGTGTATGTGTGCGCCCATGTGTATGTGTGTGTGCATGTATGTGTGTGTGTGTGTGTGTGTGTGTGTGTGTGTGTGTGTGCAATCTTTAGTGCAGTAATAAAAGGTATGTTAGTGCAACAGTATATTGTATGCATGCATGGGGTGATTGTGGATATTGTATATTTTACACAATATTCTCATTTGTAGTACATAGTATGCATGTATATGTGTATGACAATGTGTAAGTGTTAGGTATAATGTTAGAAATAAAGTGCGAGGTTCACACCAATACAAATAACTCTTACGCCAGTACAGTGAAAATACACACAAACAAAGAAGGAAGCGATTCCATTACTCCGTGTTTGAATACGTATTGTTACACGATTTTTAGCATAATTTATTCTTACGTGAGATTCTTAGACTGACGTAATCGCTTTATCACGTGACTAAGGAAGGGGAAATTTGTCAAGTGTGAAATGTTGGTTCACTATCGAGAAGACTTTTCCTATATGGATACTTTTCAAAGCCTTATTACAGTCAGTCGTTGTAGTTGAATCGCTACTATTAACACTTTTAACAATATTTATTGTTAAAAGATTTGACTTGTTTAAGTTCAGATTGTTTGTTCGGTCGTGCGAAGAATATTTGCAAGTTACACAAACTGTTGCTATGATGTTGGGCTTTTCTTAACCTATATTTTATGATTTTTGGCCCTATATTGTTTTTACTTTCACCGGAGTTGTCCGGAACGTCCGGAACGATGTCAATATACATATATATATATATATGTCAACAACATGGCGGACGCGAAGTTGGTACGTAATCTTTTGGCTATATTTCGGTGAAATTCATTCGTCTGCTCCTGCTTTTATCAGCGAAGAGTCTTTTCGACCAGAAGAGTTCTTCGTAGTATTATTTTAGTCAATAACGACGATTTCCAAGCGCTTCGAGTTTCCAGGGCCGTAGGCGGCCCACGAGTTTTTTAAACTCAAATTGCTTGTTTTTGTAGGGAATTTTCATTCGCGTGCTGACTATGGAGCAATTGTTAAATTGACTAGAATATGCTGAAAGGTTTTGTTAGTACTTTCCACTTCTACGAGATGTAAAAGGAACATTTTCTTAATTTAGGTTACCCCGAAGAGGTAAATCTGCTATTGCATACCCTGTGTTATTATTATGAGTAATTACTAATTCATTTTTGTAGATTCCCAACGCCTATTTTGTATTTCGACGGCATCATCGATCAACACGGTAAGACTGTTTGTATTGTATCGTTCTTGTCTTATTTCAGTTGTACTTTTTCGAACATCATCATGTAACTTACTTTAACAGTTAGAAACCTCATGATTTAACATTCAATTTTATTTATATTAATTTTGTACTTAATGCTAAGGATTATAAATTCATGCTGATCAATGTTTGATTTAGAACACAGCGGATGAATGTGTGTGTGCATGTGGTTATGCGCATATCAGTTAATATTCCTTAATAATAATATTTCTATTACTTATAACACACATCACAATGCAAGACTATAATCATGAGCATGTGTGAATACACATGTACATGTCTCAATGTGTGTGCATGTGTATGCGTGCACAGACATGTCTCAGTGTGTGTGTATGCATGTACATGTTTCTGTGTGTGTGTGTGTGTGTGTGTACGCATGTACATGTCTTAGTATGTGTGTGTGTTTATACCTTAACATAACCACTATATATCCCTTACACTGTGAGTGCTATCATTATGCCTTCCATTTTATAATTCCCTGTAGTAAACTCTCAGTATGTGTGTGTACACGCATGTACATGTCTTAGTGTATGCGTGTGTGTGTGTGTGTGTGTGTGTGTGTGTGTGTCTGTGTGTCTGTGTGTCTGTGCGTGTGTGTGTATGTGTGTACATGTCTCTCTGTGTGTATGCATGTACATGTCTTAATGTTTGTGTATATGCCTTAACATAGCCACTATTCCTTATACTCTGTGAGTGCTGTGCCTTCCATTTTTACAAGTTTGTGTAATTATCTCAGTGTATGTGTGTGTACGCATTTACATGTCTCAGTGTGTGTGTGTGTGTGTGTGTGTGTGTGTGTGTGTGTGTGTGTGTGTGTGTGTGTGTGTGAATGCATATGTATGTCACGTCTCCATGTCTCCATGTGTGTATATGCATGTACATGTCTTAGTGTTTGTGTTTATGCCTTAACATAGCCACTTTTCTTTACACTGTGAGTGCTGTGCCTTCCATTTTTATAAATTTTCTGTAATTTCTCAGTGCGTGTACATGCACACATGTACATGTCTCACTGAGTATGCGTGTAAATGTTTCAGTTTGTGTGTGTACATATGTACACAGTTTAAAACACATTTACTCATACAAATACACACATTCAATAAACAATTGACCAACATACTTTACATAATGAACAGTATATAACATACTAGTGGCACAAATACACATTGTACACATACACATACACAGACAGAGAGTGAGACACAGAAAAATACGCATGTACACACACAAACACATGTTCACACTATATGTGACCATATTATATAAACACAAATGTACATATTATATTATCTTACATGCACACATGCACATGCACACACACACAGCTATGCACAATTGCACAGACAGACATCTGAACTAATTTCCATTGACAAAGTCTACACACAGACAGGCACATGTGCACACACACACACACACACACACACACACACACACACACACACACACACACACTCATAAACACACACAACTATGCACAATTGCACAAACAGACATCTGAACTAATTTGCAATGACAAAATCTACACACAGACAGACACATGTGCACACACACACACACACAACTATGCACAATTGCACAGACAGACATCTGAACTAATTTCCAATGACACAAACAGGCACATGTGCACACACACACACACTCATAAACACACACACACACACACACACACACACACATAATTTCCCCTACTAAATACACAAACATTTTAGCCAATACGTATGCTATAACAACAAAGGTAATCACACAACACACTCCCACATAGCTTACAGCACAGATGGCTGAAGAACGACGACCAAGGAATATAACTTATAGTACTATATATGGTTGTATCTACGTGGTCACACACACACACACACACACACACACACACACACACACACACACACACACACACACACACACACACACATGCACACACACACACACACACACACACACACACACACACACACACACAAACTAAAAAGTGTGATACCGATATAAACACGCCATGCATGCAAGGTAAGACGGGGTAACATGGAACGAACGGGTAAAAGTAGGGTCAATAGTAAATTACAGATACATTTTAGGGTCTACTTATTGCCTCCACGAACTGGGCGTTCAGCAGTGGCAAGTATGGCTGGGCACCTCAAGCAGTATAGACCCTGTTCCAATTTTCCCCACTTTATCCTACATATGTACATAAACACACAAACCCACACACACACACTTTCCCCATTGCAAACACGTATATACATATGTATACATATTACTCACATGTGCATAAATAAATGTAATAACACACATGGATCACACACGAATACACTGAGACACACGCACATCATCTTACACTGTATCAACAAAGGTAATCACACTGAAGACAATCCCAGCAAAGCCATATACACAAAGAGACACACACCGACTCTAAACAGAAACGTACAAAGCTTACGAAGGCACAGACGAGGGGAAAAACGGGACCAAATGGGAGAAGTAGTATTCATGTAGTCAACGTGCTCTGGCGCAACTATCAACCTTTGACCCCGTTTTTTTATTTTTTTTATTTTTTTATTTACATGATCACAATAATTAATTGGCACCATAGATACATACTGTATAATATTCTAACAATTATGTCAACATTGTTGTTCTAAGTGAGTTAATATGACGTGAACATTACACATTTGTGCTGATCCTGCCCTCACTGGTTGCAACTTCCATGCTGTTGATGTTGGCATTCGGACGTTGGAAGATGCTGCGATGTCCCCGGAGGCACATGATGGCAGATCTGAGCAGAGAGAATGTCAATTTGCACCCAATGTAGTTGATGGTCGTGGAATAGTGCTTCTTCTGTTTTGTTGCTATCATGGATGCAATCCTCTTGTAGACCACTTCAGCAGCCGATCCCATTCCACCTGATGTGGAGAAAACAAGGGGAGCAAAAGACCCATGCTCCACTTCTCTCACCCGTTCGTCGTACGCTCTACGTTTCTCTTGCTCTTTTTGGCGGTAGAGTGAGGCAACTGGAGTGTTGACAAGACTTGGTGCGAATGGGTTAAAGACCCTTACGTCAAAAAATGGACGTTGCCTTGTGCCCCAGAAGTCAACTGCTACAACATCAAGCCTGGCACCATCTTCACAATTAGAAGATTTTAACCGTAGATGCTCGTTTGAGAGTGGTTGGAGTGCTGGTTCGATACCAACACCAATGCAAACTTCATCCAATAGTTCCGCAGTGAGATTCCTGATTTCATTATGTCTCTTAATTGGGAATCCACCACAGTTGCAACTCAGTGCGTGTTCCACAGAAAAGGACTTGCCACAAACACAATTGCTAGGAAGATGTTGTGGTCTCCAACCATATCTTAGACAAAGTGCGTCACGAAAGTCGCCTTTGTGTAGAGCAAATCCGTATTCTGCAAGTGGTAACACAGTCAGCCAGTTGGAAGCTCCTTTCTCCCTTGATAAAGCTATTGACCGTTGCAAATTATGGCTTCCTTTCTCTGATAATTCTTGTACTGCTTTGTTTTCCTTACTCTTTTTTCAGCTTTGGCTACCTTTTTGGCTGTGGTGATGGCTTCGTTCATTTCTGGAGGAATGGTAATGGCCTACTCTTTCAGCATTAAAGAAATAGTTGATGTAATATTTTTGGAAGCTTGGTAGTGGCTTTGGGCTTGTTGGACGGGATTTACAATGCCGAGTCCACCCAATCGTACTGGAAGAGTCAGGAGATTTCTGATTTCCTCGCTTACTGAATGCTTTCCGGTGAGAGCTGGGATTAATTTGTCTCGAATGATGGTTTCCAGTGGCTGAAAGAGATGTCCAATGTTTGGGATGATACGCGACAAGAAATTTCATTTGTGGACTAGGCCATGAGTGAAGGCTGCATATGCAGCATGTGGTTGAGAAATGGCTATGTTGCAGAGACTAGTTAGTTCCTTCTCCCATATGACTATCTTGGATTGAGTGCAACTTTCTGCAAAAGAGGCTGTTCCCAAACTACCCCCTAAATATCGTTGGCCATCTGCATTGATCTTGATGCCTGTGCCTTCAAAGGTGGAACATGCCCGATCATATTTGTCTTGTTTCACTATCAGCCATGTTTTTGATGAATTAGGATAGTAGCCAAAGTTTGGACCAATGTGAGAAAGTTGATCCCACCAGGATTTTAGCTTTGGCAAGGTAGATGTGGCAGAGGCATCATCAGCGAACCATATCTGATGAACTGATGTTTTTCGGAGTTGTTGAATCATGGGAGCGGTGACAATGGCATACATTGCCATTGCCAGGGGATCTCCCTGTGTTGTGCCTTCTTTGGAGAATATGGTTTCACCATCAATGAACATTGGGATATCCATGCGATAGGTGTTGATGATTACTGTGGCTAGGGATGGACACAGAGCCGAGATGTTTCGCATTGCTGTTTCTCTATTCAGATTGTTGAAGGCATTTGAAGCATCAACAAGGAGAACTGCATCATTGGTTGGTTTGTTCAGAATATCATTAATGGCATGTATTGCTGATTCACAACCCGACTCTTGTCCGGCACAAAGTTGTAGAGGACCTGCTGCTTTGCGGATGTCATCCTTTAGTACTGCTGTGATAGACCTCGCAATAATTCGGCGTAAAGCCTCACCAACCGCAATGGGTCTAATGCCGGGACATTTATCTAGTGCGATAAGCCTCCCTGCTACTAGAGCAAGTGTGCAGGTAGGGTCAACATAGTCAGTACAAAGCTGTCTAGCAACAGAAGCAATGGCAGCACAGAGATCGCCAGAGGATTCCCCAAAGGAGCAGCATAATCTTTTCCATGCAGCGATATCTAGACCAGATGGGCCAGCTGCGCCATCCATTTGTAAGACAGTTTTGCAAATACATTGCGCATCAATTTGGTCAAAAATGATGGGATGATGTCTGACATCAGATTCAGGGTCAGAGAGAAGAATGGCAGAAAAGCTTGGTGGTTTTCTCACAGGATGTTTTTCTTGTAATTTGGTTTTAACTTCTTCAGTTAGGCTTAGAGGACCTCCAGAAGCGTTATCAGATAACAATTCCATCGCTTTTTTCACTTTACCCTCCATCATCAATTTTGAGAAAGATCTGGCAAGTTCTTCTGGGGATTTGTGGCTGCTCTGTGTGATATGATGCTGTATACTACGAGCTTCTTTGATCAAATCCATGATATTTCCTGAGTTCCACATAGCCAGACGACGATTTAGATGGGATGAATGTTCCTTTGCTTTTGATCTCCTATGAGGCTTTTGTAAAAGCAGTGCTGGCATGGCCATTGCTGCTTTGAGGGCAACAACCTCCAAGGCAGATGCATCAGCAAAGGCGTTGAGAAGGCGAGACATCTCACGGACGAAGGATTTGCCACTCTTTCCAGAAGGTACTTTGAAGATATTTCTTTTCCAGTGTACAATTTCATCGTAGCATTGGTCAAAAATATCTACAATCGTAGGGCCATCCACTTCACCCCAGTTAAAGTTGGGTAACTGCGCTGATGTGAAGGAGGGCCCGGTGTACGGTTACGCAATAGTTTCGCTTTATTTAGCAAATAAAAGCAACAAATACTTGCTT
>CAUJGJ010000067.1:37500-57500 GCA_963170055.1 Halisarca cf. caerulea | reverse complement strand
GCCTTTCCCTTAATCTCCTAAGTTTGGGCTCTTCAGTTTATACTGAATGTTATAAGACATTTCCGAAATTATCTGCGGATACCTTATAATATATTATTTTAGCGGTTAACTTTTTTCTGAAAACCAGTAAATGACGAGCTCGAGGCTCGTTGCCAACACTTGAATACCCGTTTTGCATAATTGTTTTTATTGTTTTAGTACTATTAAACTGTAGTATATAATAATAATATTTAGGTGATACTCTACCACAGCTGTGCATAATGTGTGTTCTGGCATTAGCTGTATAATATTGATAATGCCAGAACATGTGTTAAGCACAGCCATGGTAGAGTGTCACATGAATATTATTCTTTTGTTTGTTTTCTGCATTGGAGTAGTAATGGTGAATAACAGTATACCTAATACATGCACATTGTCAATTTTTTGATAAATTATAAATAATAATATATATTACTATAGCTGATTTCGAGCTTGTATTAATGTTAATTTAGCAAGTTTATCTATATTATAGTAGTATTTAAAATTTGATTTCATTCTTTACTTTACCGTATATCCGGAAATATTAGCGATCGTTAAATTTGGAATTGGCGATTTGTGCAAGATCAGGCTGTAATTTAATATTGGCATTTAAAGTTGGTGGTTGCACATGCAGCAAGGACAAAGCATAGTAAGTAGGTCTATATATTAAATTTGGTAATAGAACTTTGACGATTTTGATCCTGACCACCAAAATGCCAGATTAAAAATGTCACCAATATTTCTGGATATACGGTATATGTTATGGTATCAGATGCAAAGGATGATATGTATCCTTTCACCACACCAAAATTTTTATCCTCCTGCCATTTATGTGCAGGTTTTTAGCATGTATGTAGTCTAAGAATGAATTAACAAATCGCAGGGGATATTGACCTGGCGGAAAGTATGCAAACTAATCCCAGCTCTAACCCTAACTGTTATGCTATTTCACAAATGTTCTAGTACACAACATTCTAACATCATGTGTTTATATTGATGGTGTAATACTGCCGGACGAATAGCCATTAGGTTAACAAATTTAACCAGCTCTTAAAAGTTTAATATGCGGTGAAAACATATAGTCTTAATTGTCCTTCAGCAATTACCTGGTAAGGTTTATAGAGCTCTGAACGTATTTTGAAGAATAATTCTGTATCACAGTACATGACGGTCACATTGTTTTGAAAAAATGTGACTTTTTGAAACAGCTTATTTGCTTTGGAATCCCTTTTTAGTCATCATGTTGGGTAAATTCATGCAATGTTGCATTGCATTCTACTTTGAAGGGTTCCTATGAATGGTAGCTATAGTTTTACCATTGCATTGACTTTTGAATTTAATTGCTGTAGTGTGCAGATATAAGTATTTTCTGAGAAAATTTTTCAGGTATTTAATAATTATTGTCCGATTTTGGATAATTTTATTATACAGTGGAACCCCTCTAATCCGAACACCTTGGAACCAGAAAGGACTGTCCTGATTATTGAGGTGCAGTGGCGGATTCAGGGGTGGTTCTTTGGGCTCGGACGAACCCCCCTCTTTCTAATCCTCCATTTTTAAATAGCAGGGTACATACTTAGTTTCTCAGGCCCAATGTGAATTACTGGTATTGGAACCTACATTCCAGCTAAGATTGTAAGTGTAGTTATCTAAATATCAGAGCATAACAAAGTTTTGGGCTTAGAAATTCAGAAGAACCAATCGTTTAGGCCGAATGCCCTCTATTTACGTAGCTATTTTGCTTCGTTAGGCAGCCATCTTAGAATTGTTAACGCAGGAGCACGCATAAAGTGTAACCTGATCCATTGCATGCCCATTATTGGAGGTGACAAATAATGTGATAAGTGTGCAAAGTAAACTGTTTGTTAGCAATTGAAATTACAGCTTGGGAAAGTGCTGAATGCACTTCTTCAGAAGTACATTCAGCATTGAGACAGCAGAACTGCTATTTACATACATTCTTATTATACTCAATGATGATAAAAGAACCCCCCTTCATGAAATCCTGGATCCGCCCCTGAGGTGTCCTCATTTCAGGGGTTGGAGATGTACTGTGGCTTATTTTAGTGGATTATTTTGGTTTCAGTGGTATGTGTCCACATTAGTTGGGTGTCTACAGTTCAGGGGGGCTGGATTAGAGGAGTTCCACTGTAAACAAAAATGGCCACTGTTATTGACTGCAAAGTGCCCATGTTGTGGCTAGATTGTGGTTGTGGATAGATCTCAAAATTTAAGACAGAAGCAATAAATTAACAGCAGCTATCTGTTACTAATGTCGGCGGATGTCTTCATCAGTTGTCTTAGTGGCAATTTTTATTGAATAAATTATGCATAGGATGCTATGCTGTCCGCGAAATTTTCCTCAAAGTTGGCAACCGCGAAAGTTTAAACCACGAAAACCCTCAAACTTTTGCAAACGCGAAAGTTTCAGCCCATACGGTATGACATCACAAAGCGAAATGGTATGCATCCATACAAATTGTACAATACAGAATATTAGCATGCAGGTACGTTTATTGGCGGGTATATAATTTTTAGTGGGCACTTAATTAATATAAGTTAGCGAATTCAAGGCTCCTCACATACTAGTTTCGCTGAAGTAATTACCCGCTAAGTTAACACTTAGTCTAAGTCTTGTAGCCTTAATAGCATAAATTTGAATCAATTTGAAAAGTAAAAAAAAACTGAAAGAGGTACTACTTCAATGAATCATGTGTAACATGGGTAATGTTAGGAAAAATCTTGTTGTGCATGTGTAAAGCAGACATCATGGCTAATGTAAAAGGTGAGGGGTATACATGGGATGCATGATAATCATAATATAAATTGTCATGAATAATAACTAATATTCTGAATCAGATGACACTGTACAAAATCAGCTAACGGCATGTTCGATTACACTGGGTAAAATTCAGCAACATGTGCTAGTATGTTGTTGAACGCTGCCTCTTTACTTTTCCCATACCTTTCCCTCCACAGAAATTCATCCAAGTATGAAGGAAGCTGATCTTCATCAACCCCCTTCATTCTTTTGAACTTCCTCTTACACCTTGCCCAGTATGACTCAATGTTCTGTGTGTGGACCCCTGTTACAGGATCCACAAAATGGAGTGAGTGGTTGACTGTATGGTGGGAGGCCACAGTTGACAGATTCCCCACTCCACTGTAGGCTCTCCATTCATCTGAATGGATAATGGTGCCCGGCAAAGTGTGGTCCTGTATAATGGGCAGCAGTGTTGTTGCTGTCCTATCAGGCACAACCTGCATGAATCCTAGGGATGGTTTCACAGATGTGTCCACCATCCCAAAGACCCACTTTTCCCATCTTGGTGGTCTTCCTCTGTGATTCTATAATTATGAAATCATGTAGCGATGAAGATAAAATGGCTAGTTTCATGAAGAAGAGAAAAAGGACAATTGCTTTACGTACTTTGGGTTTGTGTTTGAACAGACTTTCATCGATGTGAACTATCTTTCCATCACCTCCAAGCTTGATGGTTGTCTGGGTTAGCTTCTGGCTGCAAATCTCCCTGAGCCATTGATAAGCATCTATGGCCATTTTCTTGGAGACACGGGCTTCTTCTCGGGCATCAGTGACGGGATACTCTCTTGCCCACCAGTACAGGAGGATTAGCCATTTCTGCAGGGGTAACCTTGACTTGTCAAAGAAGCTTTTGGATCTGCTTCCAAGCCTTTTCTTGCAAGTCCTACATCGCCAGCCATATCCATCACTAACATCCCTTCTCCTCTGAGTGACCATAGCTGTAGAAGTGCTACAGTAGGGGCATTGCTTTGCAGAAGATATCAAGCGTTTACCTATTGGTGTGTAATTGTATAGGTTTTATCCACTTAGAAATGTGAAATGCATCACCTTTACTTTGTTACTTTACCTTTCATGTAGGTGATTATGCCTTCAGTTCCACCAAACATCACAGGCCCTAGATCCAACAAAGACATGGTACTTCAAGACTCAAATCGCCGCCAAAAAACCACCAAAATCCGAACATGTGACATTGATTTTTGTTTTAATTTAGTAACACTTATGCTTTCAATTCATGTTATTATTATTACGATATCATTTTAATAGCCTATGAATTGATCGTTTACGTGTATATATACGTAATACTGGAAACTATAAGTAATTGATAAGTGGAAGTCAAGTCCACAACTCGCCGAAGTGTGAAAAATGGTCGCTATATACAGCAGCCAGATATATTTCACTCCTAGATATATGCAAGTGTGTATAGAAACAGCTGCAGATCGTTTTTTCGTCAATATTATTTTATTTGTAGGTGCCGCAGATCGATTCACACATACAACAGATCATACCAATATGGAATTTAAACAGTCAATAAAAAATAAAGGCGGTTACCGTAAAGATCAAGAAAAATGCATGTACATGTAGAAGTCACTGTTCATCCTTCAGTAGACCTTCTTCACTGTCCAAAACTTGCTCAATCCGTGCACACGCACCCTGAAAAAATAAAAAAACGTAATCTAATAATTGCATCTGTGTCAGCGTCCTCGCCACAGCGATAAACTTCCTAAATACCATAACTGAAGGAAACTGCGTCACCTAAACCCACCACAGATGTCTTAAAATGCCTTCCTTTTAAGCTGTCTTCGTTATTGCTATGATGACAATGGAAGTCGCCAGCCGTTTTGTTGAGACACCCCCACAAACTGTGGCACTGGTGTCGTCATGCGACGTCATTGCGAAATACGTCACAGAAAGTGGAAATTCCCGTGGGTCCGTTCTTTATACCTGATCCCAGAGCAGAGCTTTTATCTCTCATCTTACCTTCCTGTTCCCCAAACTTCTTTGGATCTTCCCGTCGTTTGCATACTTTCGCGATTCGAAGGTTTTCTTTTCATCCAAACATCTGCGTCCAATTCTCAGACGTGTGGACCATAGTATCTATGGTTAGAGGACCTAAGCAAACACATACACAAGATTGCACACACGTACGCGAACATATCCACGAAAACACATTAACAAACTATTTTATTAAAGACCTGCTCATGCTAAACGTCATTAAAACACTTTAACATGAGCGTTCAAGCACTCCATAATGGTTAAGTAAAAGACAAAAGGCTTTCCACACTCATCTTACCTGTTTCCGAAGCTTTCTTTAGCCTTTTCTTCATTTCCATGGGCTTCCGCGGTAGCGTAAGGTACAATGTCTCAGTAAAATCATCCTTCCAACAACGTTTCCGTCCTAAATGCTTCGTCAAAGTTCTCTTCCTTGTTAGATGAGGCGGCTTAACAGCTTTTGTCAGTTTTCGAGTCCTTTCACAACTTCTACAACGAAGACAACAACTTTAAACCAGTCGCTCTACCTCTAAAAATTAAAGGCCCACGGAAATTCTCAGAGCGAGTTGAATCTTCGTGATTAACTCTCAATCCAAATCTTTAGGTCCAAAAGATTCTTCGTTGACGAAAACAGAAGCAAAGACACAAAATTCACTGAATAATACCAACGACTTCGACTACCGCCTAAAAGTCCGCCATGTTGTTGACATATATATATATATGTATATATATTGACATCGTTACGGACGTTCCGGACACTTCCGGTGAAAGTAAAAACAATATAGGTATAATTTCATAAATGGTGCCACACGTGCAATGAGGCGCTCTTCTATGCTGTTTAGGTCTTGAAGTTCTTGCGGTACAGAAGCAGTACTCATTCTATTCCATCTTGAAGTGCTGGGAATTTTCTTCCTATTCAGTGCTGATATACATCTATTGCAGAACCATTCAGCAGTAAGGAATTGTGAATTTCCAGTTAGATGTGATGTAAGTTTGTTTGCGTCCTCACTTGAACACAAATGAGCATTCTCTTTATAGCACAACTTTAGACATGCAAAGCATGCACAAGACGGTCCATTACATATAGCCCTTAAGAATTTGTCCCTATTGGAGACAATTTGTACTTCAGATGTGGTCAGTGGTGCGATTTGCTGCTGTTCTGAAAGTCCATTTTCCTCCATAGATTTACTTTGCTTTCTTTCCCGAGCTTGCTTCTTACGTAGCCTATCTTTCTCCAGCCTTGCTGTTTTGGATTCCTCTGATTCCCCTTCTTTCCATCTTCGCTTCCTTTCTTGCTTCTGTCGGACCTTTCCCTTCAATTCTTCATCCTCACAGTTCTTACCAACTTGTACTGCACATTTTTGCTTTTCCCTGGCTTGCTTCTTTTGCAATCTTTCCTTTACTAGTCTTTCCTTTTTTGCTCCTTCGGATTCCCCTTCCTGCCATCGCCGTTTTCTTTGGAAAGCATTTTCCTTCCTCTTCAGTTGCCATTTCCAACTTAGCTTTCCTATATTTTGCCATCATTTCCAGTCTTGCTGTTTGGTCTTCAGGACTTTCTTTGTCCAGCTGCTTCTTTCTGTATTCCTGGTACACTTTCAGTTTTTTTGGACCTCATCTCTTCAGTTTCCTTCTCTAGTCGTTTCTGTTGATTTGTGAGCAATACTTTCAGCCTCTTATCTCTTTCTTCTGCTGTTTCCTTTTCTAATCGCTTCTGCTGGTTTGTAACCAACGTTATGAGTCTTTTATCCCTATCTTCTGCTGTTTCCTTTTCTAATCGCTTCTGCTGGTTTGTAACCAGCGTTCTGAGTCTTTTATCCCTATTTTCTGCTGTCTCCTTCTCTAGATGCTTCTGTTGGTTTGTAACCAACATTGTGAGCCTTTTATCCCTATCTTCCTTTGTTTCCTTCTCTAGACGCTTCTGTTGGTTTGTAACCAACTTTATCAGCCTTTTATCCCTATCTTCTGCTGTCTCCTTTTCCAAACGTTTGTGTTGGTTTGCAACTAATATTCCTAGCCTCTTGTCACGTTCTTCTGCAGTCTCCAGTTCAATGCGTTTTTTCTGTGTAATCTTCATCATTTCCAGTCGAGATTCTCTCTGTTCTATACTCTCTTTCTCCCGATGTTTCCTTTGACTAATAGCAAATTGTTCCAGTCTATCTACATGAGAATTGCCACTTTTTTCTTTGAGTTCCTTATCCCTGTCACTGCAATCCATTACAGTAGATATACAATTTTTCTTCTGTTTATCTTCCATGCTGTCTACAGGTCCTGGATTACGTTCGACATCGCCAGCTAAGAGTAACAGTAATAGTAATAATCGTGCGTAATAAAACGAACGTTTCGATAAGTGCTCATTAAACACAGAACGGCGACGTATTTTCATTGCTACTGAAAAGACAACATTATGCGGCATATTTGTCAGATTTGGACATATTCGTAGAAAATGCAATTTTAATTCTGTACAATCTCTAAAGTTAGTTTCCATCTTACTGTGAGTCAAATTATAACCGAAATAGTGTTGCGTATTTTCATTTTGACTCACATTACATTTATTAAACGGACGAGTCAATACAAAATCGATAGCAAACATCAACAGCATTATAAAGGAAACAACCATTACACAAAAACATTTAGAGTTTAATGAATTTAATTTTATATTAAATGAACATTTGGGCCCAGGATTTAATTCTACATCCCCAGAAAGTAGTAAAAGGAAATAGACTAGGAGAGGAAAAACTAAATTATCTGAGGTACAGCCCGTAGCTGATAAACAGCTCTTGTGGACAAAGGTGACTATCTGGCCATGTGGATATATGTGAAATATGCAAATGTTGCACTTGTGCTGACTACATACACAATTACAAGTAATACAATCTAATAACTCAGCTACATGCTGTTGCACCAAGCTATACTGGTGATTATGTGCACCATAAATCTTGCTAGAAACTCTACCCTACATTAAGAGAAAGGAAATAATGGTACGTCATAATAAAATGAATTTACATAACCAAATTGACTTCTGAAAGTCCAGCAAAGCAGTAAATACTTTTCTATGTGTTATGTATGTGTGTTTGTTTGTTGGTGTGTGTATGGACATGTCGTAGTAAGAAAAGGTATCTTATAGCACGAGTATGTGGGGTGGTTGTGGTGTATAAACTTTGTATAATTTACATATGTACGTGTATGTGTGTGTGTGTGTGTTCGTGTGTGTGTGTGTCTGTGTCTGTGTGTATGTGTGCGCCCATGTGTATGTGTGTGTGCATGTATGTGTGTGTGTGTGTGTGTGTGTGTGTGTGTGTGTGTGTGTGTGTGTGTGTGTGTGTGTAATCTTTAGTGCAGTAATAAAAGGTATGTTAGTGCAACAGTATATTGTATGCATGCATGGGGTGAATGTGGACATTGTATATTTTACACAATATTCTCATTTGTAGTACATAGTATGCATGTATATGTGTATGACAATGTGTAAGTGTTAGGTATAATGTTAGAAATAAAGTGCGAGGTTCACACCAATACAAATAACTCTTACGCCAGTACAGTGAAAATACACACAAACAAAGAAGGGAGCGATTCCATTACTCCGTGTTTGAATACGTATTGTTACACGATTTTTAGCATAATTTATTCTTACGTGAGATTCTTAGACTGACATAATCGCTTTATCACGTGACTAAGGAAGGGGAAAATTGTCAAGTGTGAAATGTTGGTTCACTATCGAGAAGACTTTTCCTATATGGATACTTTTCATAGCCTTATTACAGTCAGTCGTTGTAGTTGAATCGCTACTATTAACACTTTTAACAATATTTATTGTTAAAAGATTTGACTTGTTTAAGTTCAGATTGTTTGTTCGGTTGTGCGAAGAATATTTGCAAGTTACACAAACTGTTGCTATGATGTTGGGCTTTTCTTAACCTATATTTTATGATTTTTTTGTAGGGAATTTTCATTCGCGTGCTGACTATGGAGCAATTGTTAAATTGACTAGATTACGCTGAAAGGTTTTGTTAGTACTTTCCACTTCTACGAGACGTAAAAGGAACATTTTCTTAATTTAGGATACCCCGAAGAGGTAAATCTGCTATTGCATACCCTGTGTTATTATTATGAGTAATTACTAATTCATTTTTATAGATTCCCGACGCCAATTGTATTTCGACGGCATCATCGATCAACACGGTAAGACTGTTTGTATTGTATCGTTCTTGTCTTATTTCAGTTGTACTTTTTCGAACATCATCATGTAACTTACTTTAACAGTTAGAAACCTCATGTTTTAACATTCAATTTTATTTATATTAATTTTGTACTCAATGCTAAGAATTATAAATTCATGCTGACCAATGTTTGATTTAGACCACAGCGGATGAATGTGTGTGTGCATGTGGTTATGCGCATATCAGTTAATATTCCTTTAATAATAATATTTCTATTACTTATAACACACATCACAATGCAAGACTATAATCATGAGCATGTGTGTATACACATGTACATGTCTCAATGTGTGTGCATGTGTATGTGTGAACAGACATGTCTCAGTGTGTGTGTATGCATGTACATGTTTCTGTGTGTGTGTGTGTGTGTGTGTGTGTGTACGCATGTACATGTCTTAGTATGTGTGTGTGTTTATACCTTAACATAACCACTATATATTCCTTACACTGTGAGTGCTATCATTATGCCTTCCATTTTATAATTTCCTGTAGTAAACTCTTAGTATGTGTGTGTACACGAGTGTACATGTCTTAGTGTATGTGTGTGTGTGTGTGTGTGTGTGTGTGTGTGTGTCTGTGTGTCTGTGTGTCTGTGCGTGTGTGTGTATGTGTGTACATGTCTCTCTGTGTGTACGCATGTACATGTCTAATGTTTGTGTATATGCCTTAACATAGCCACTATTCCTTATACTCTGTGAGTGCTGTGCCTTCCATTTTTACAAGTTTGTATAATTATCTCAGTGTATGTGTGTGTACGCATTTACATGTCTCAGTGTGTGTGTGTGTGTGTGTGTGTGTGTGTGTGTGTGTGTGTGTGTGAATGCATATGTATGTCACGTCTACATGTCTCCATGTGTGTATATGCATGTACACGCATGTGGGACATGTCCAAAATCTCCCTAATGTGCTAACAAGCTGGAATTTTAGCGAAATTGTTACTAAGATCATAGATACTCTATACTTCGCAACCAGGATTGGAATCCGCTCACGCATTAACGCAATCCTGCGTGACAGGGTGTGTTGTACTACTTCCGATTGAATCGAGCAGAAGTTAACTTCCGTTAAATAAAAGGAAGTATATTTTCGATCAAGGCGAGGTGAGAGTTCGACGGCTGTCCTTTGTTTGTAGTTTCTACGTTTTTTCGATTTTGCTCAAATCGAAATTTTCGCTATAATGGCAATTTCGGTCGGCAACTTTCCACTTGATGACATTCTGTCTGTTCTTGCGGATCTCCCTAAGAAAGCGTTCTCTAGCGATAGGCTGCCTCGTCACCGATCTCTGAGGATGCAGATCCAGACTCTTTTGCAGAACAAGGAACGTTTGGAGCCTTTTAGCAACGATTTACACAGTAAACTGTCCACGTTTATTGCGAATCTCCCCGCAAAAACGCGGCAATCCTTTCAAATATCTTTCTGGCCAAGATTCCACGAGTTCCGTCTAAAGGAAGCGGTGCCTATCTGGGAGCATCACCTCAAGACAATTGTGCCTGATTTGGACCACATCCTTATCCAGAAAGCAACCCTTGAGTATGCCCTGGTTTTGTTGAAAGACGAGATTATGATACGTGAGTTAAAGACAAATAAGTAATAATTGTGCATGCATATATTATGTCATTGAGTACAATATACTGTAAATTAAAGTCTGCAAAGTTGCACAACCTGCCTTACCAGGTCCCTGGTGCATGTGTAGTGGATTAAACACGTTATATAGATAACCGAGAAAAAATATGCATGATGTGCATATTTCCACCACACAAATGCCATGTACAGGTACACAAGAAACATCGACAGGGTCAGCTACAGAGGCAAGCAAGGAAGCGAGACGACAGAATTTGACGCTGGAGGAGGAGAATGCTATCCGTTATGCTTCAGGATACGTGATGATGAAAATGAAGAAACAGTTTGATTCGAAGGGGATGATGGATGTTTCAGAATGTTTAATGTCGATGCGAGAGGGTACAGAAGAGAAGGGAGAGAGCAATAATGCCAACAGCTACTTTGAATATAGTCGTTTTTGGATAGATCTGGTAGATAGAGGAGGGCTATTCAAAGTTAAAGATGAAGTGTTCAAATTCTTTCTGGAACTGGAGCTATGTGTATATCCTTCTTTGCAAGCAGCACTGAAGTCAGGGTCAGCATGCAACAAAGATAGACTTCTTCAACAAATAAAAGTTGACGAAGATGTACTTTTTGCATGGTCCCTTTTAACGCTGTACATATCAGACCATGATAGCAACATGCTTCTCAGTGCCATTTCTGAATTGTGGATCACCATTCGTGGTTTTGCCATTACCTCACAATTACTGGAGGAGTATAAGCAAGCTGCCTATCTATCTTTGAAAGGGAAACGATCGCTCCGCAAAGAGTTGAAGCAAGCAGGACAGCAGCACAACCCAGGTGGAGCAAAGTAACTAAAGTATGTATGTAGTACATGCATGCTTGCATACATACCAGTTCAATGACACATGCAATCTGAATCTGTAACAGTCATAAAGTTTACTGCCGCTTTTGGTTTCTTTTTCTAAGTGGCTGCACAGATAGGTCTGTAGTGTCATCCTTCTCTCTTCCTCGAGTGTTGCCTCTTTCTTTCTTAGACAATCCACCACTCACACGTAATATGTTTGTTGTTATACTGTACTGGTGTACATTGGGATTAGTATTTCTGTGTCCCCGTTGGCGTTGGTCTCCAAAGAAGGCCTCCAGAGGGTCTTGTGTAAATCTTTCCGTCAGTAAAAACTGAACATCATTGTCAGACAGCAAAAGGGGTCTCAGGTCCAGGAATGATGCAACTATATATAATAATGAGTATTATACGTTATGCATACATGATATTGATTTTGATAGAAGTACCTTGAACTTACCCGTCATTCTAATTCCATACAAGGTCTCCTGGCTAAGAAGCATTTTGGCTTGCTCACTTCCACTAAATTGCTTCTTTGCCTTCACCTCATCTTCCCAGTCTTGTAGATACACTAGAAATGTTTCTTTGAGCCACTATAATAGAAATGCATATAGAGATTTTAAAGTAGTTAATATTGTTCATGCATCTATACGATTCTGCATGAACATTAAATCTCCAGTCTGTAGGACTTCGATATGGGTCCCTTTGTGCCTTCCTGGTTTTCTTGCCTTCGTCTAAGCTCTGCACATTAAAGCAATCAAAAAAGCAATCCATAAAACGGACAAATTGTTCGATGGACTTGGTGTCTTGTGCACCACCTGTGCTCTGCTGGTAGAACACTAGGGCTTTTGCCACTGATTGACTCAAAACCTAAATGATTCAGAATGTGTACTATATTAAAAGTGAATGCATATAATTATACATATTACATAATATAATTATTATACTCAACAGTTATTGCCTTTTAAGTACATGCAGCACATACGTATAAACGAACCTGGGCTGCTAAATCCACTCTCATTCTGGAATAGGATGTCAGGTATATGTGTTCCCTAGTGAGTTTATTGCCTATATACAGTCCAGATTCTGAGTGTGTTTTCCTGAACAGATCTTGCAGTTGCCTCCAAATAATATACTGACCTCCTTTCTGCATGTTGAACAATCCATATATGCAAATTAAATATATTAATATATACGTACCATGCATGTACATCCACTAGCCATGCAGATTCCTTATTATGCATAAAATTCATATACAATTTATCTTACCGTCATAAGCCGAGAACTGCCTAATCCAGACTTCTCCCAACAGTTACGAGTTGTCTTCATGAGGTGAGGGACATCACTCATAAAATACACATTCCTTTCAGGGGCAAAAAGGTTGGGAGTCTTATACATGATGCCATTTTGGATGTTACTATGATTAGCTGGGTGTAGGCGGAAGAATTTCCTGTTTTGTGAATCACCATCTGCAGTAACAATGACAACCTTCAGACCAGCTGATTCAACAGCCTCGATAACTCCCCACACAATGCCCATTAACTGTTCTCCAGTGATGCTATCAGTTGCATAGTGGCAAATGGGGTAGTTGAGGTTCCCTGTGATCGCCCTTACCATGAACTGGAGTACATGGGTGGCTGGTGTGTTAGCTTGAGTACCCTGCTCTAGGTTGCGAAGCTGTTGCTCAGTATTTCCTAGGTTCACATAGCCAATTATGTGACCTTTGTGCTTGTCATATACTAGGTCCTGCTTAATCTTCATTTCATCAAAAGCCAAAACAACATACTTTGCTTTCAAGTCTTCTGTCTTATCAGCAAGGTTCTCAAGTACCTCCGTGTGAATACCTGACATATAGCAAATGGAATGTATAAATTAATTATTATGGCTGCAGTTGAATCAATAAGCTGATGAGCTGACCTGGTACAGCCGTCATCCAGTGAGTGTAGTCCCTCAAAGTTCTGGTGGATGGCAACCTTAAAACGTCCTGAAGGGTGTTGTAAGCCGATGTTGAGAGTGACTTTAAGTACAAACACCACTTGATCATAAGAGGGTGCCATCTCATGCCTTTTGGTCCTCCTACTTGAACAACTTTCTTCTATAAGGATATGCAGATATAGACTTCTGATATACTGTATTTACTTGAGTATAGGTCATGCGCACCCAAGAAAAATATGGACAAAATTCACAATCATGTATGCATGTACCTGTTGCTCCCAGAATAGTCGCTGTATGTCTGTCCCTGGAAGTTCTTCTACTTTCTTCTCTTCATTAGACATAATTGAGATCAGATCACTAGACAAGTCGTCATCATCAGTAACTGATGATTCCTGTTGTAGCTTCTCCAGTCTAGCATCGAGTCTCTTGTTCTTCATCAGCAAAGCCTTTACCCTCCGTTGGTGGTATTGTACTTGTCTTTTCTTGCCAGGTGTATCAAGCACATTAAATGGCGTTGTGAGATTTGGAGGCCCTGCAATAAAGTGGTGTATATACAACATTTAATAGCTAGGATAGTAAAACAGCTAGTATGTATACATGACATTGTAGTTAGTATACTACTCAATGTTGTATTGTACCTTGTTTTCTTCTTCTCTTACGTGCAACTTGTACCAGTAGAGACTTCCTATGCTCCGTGCAAGCAGTACACCTAGTTCCTTTGTCTGTACTGCTCATGAGTATGGAACAGTTGACATGTCGGATAACCTTTCCTTCTATCTTGGCTACTGTTTTCAGTTGTTTGTCCACAAACTTTCCATGCTTGCCAGCTAGCTGTAGCATGTTGTAATCACTATTGCCTGTGCATAGGGCAAGCTTGTCAATTTCCTCAATCTTTCTAACATTGGATGTTCTTTTGGGGAGCTTGTCTAGAACTGAAAGGGCAGGTGTCGTTGAAACATTTAGATGGTGTCCGAAAATCTCCACTTGCATAATACCCTCAGATACTTGCACAGTATGGGTGTGGCAGTGTCAAGGTGGAACAGAGTTAACCTCTACTATTTTGTGGTATTTCATCTTGTTGTCAATTATCTGCTGGATCCAATATTTGGGCAAAGTTGGTACCTGTACGCATGATTGCAAAGTATACAGTATCTGTTGCTTTGTGCTTATGTAATATTCACTGTATATGTGTACTGTTTTAGTGCACATTTTTGTACTAACCTCTGATTCTTTTTTTCTCTTTTTAGGTGCTTTGCCTATCCTCTTTCCCTTGCCTGGAAGTTTCCTCTTTCACACAATCCCAGAACTTGTACTCTCATTCATACCAAAAGCGATTACCGGGCCTGGCTATTCAGCTGTTCAGTGCCGCTTCGTGCATAAATAATGATATTCATACATTACCTTATTGTTATCATAACAATGGCCTTTGTTGTGGTTCATTTGCCGAGTCAGGGAGGTTAAAAAGCTCGTCCGGGTCGTTCACTTCCGAACCGTATATCTCTACAACTATTCGTATTCTGATCGGATATTTAGCATCATAGTAAGCAGCCGTCATTGGCCTACAGAATAGCGAAAACCGCGAAACAATCGGACACGGTTGGAGATCGCTAGCCCTTCCACCAATGGGGACGTTGGTAGGGGGTCTTTTTGACCGAAAATCGCTTCGTATCTCAGAACAGGAACTAAGTATTAGCAAAAAACTTATACTATAGCACGCACAAGTTCTTTGGGATGCCAACGATGTCCAGTGAGGTTTTATCGGGCAAACCACAAGTGAACTATGTGGAATACAAATACGGACACGGCCATGTATAAAAACAATTTTCGACATCGTCGAATTCAATAGTTAAACTTTGGAGAAGTTCCAAATCGTCACATTCGTTCAATATACATCTTCAACTAGGGGTAGAAACAAGAGCTTTAGGAATAAGAGCGCCCATGTTCTGATTTACTCGCGTCAAATAACTGCCTAACTCGACTACCTGGTAAATCGTCGATTAGTTGAACGATCGAAAAAGAAACTCGGATGAAAAATAGCTCAATGTGTACCTTAGATATGTTTGTACTGCTTTAGAACCACTGATTGGCCTTTCTACAACATATTGTGAAGAAATAAAGCAATTTGTAAACAGTAAATTCGCCGACTTTGGGAAGCCATTAAAGTGCTAATGGACATGTCCCACATGCGCATGTCTTAGTGTTTGTGTTTATGCCTTAACATAACCACTTTTCTTTACACTGTGAGTGCTGTGCCTTCCATTTTTATAAATTTTCTGTAATTTCTCAGTGTGTGTACATGCACACATGTACATGTCTCAGTGAGTATGCGTGTAAATGTTTCAGTTTGTGTGTGTACATATGTACACAGTTTAAAACACATTTACTCATACAAATACACACATTCAATAAACAATTGACCAACATACTTCACATAGTGAACAGTATATAACGTACTAGTGGCACAAATACACATTGCACACATACACATGCACAGACAGAGAGAGAGAGACACAGAAAAACATGCATGTACACACACAAACACATGTTCACACTATATGTGACCATATTATATAAACACAAATGTACATATTATATTATCTTACATGCACACATACACATGCACATGCACACACACACAACTATGCACAATTGCACAGACAGACATCTGAACTAATTTCCATTGACAAAGTCTACACACAGACAGGCACATGTGTACACACACACACACACACACACTCATAAACACACACACACACAACTATGCACAATTGCACAGACAGACATCTGAACTAATTTCCAATGACAGAGTCTACACACAGACAGGCACATGTGCACACACACACACACACAACTATGCACAATTGCACAGACAGACATCTGAACTAATTTCCAATGACAAAGTCTACACACAGACAGGCACATGTGCACACACACACACTCATAAACATACACACACACACACACACACACACACACACACACACACACACACACATAATTTCCCCTACTAAATACACAAATATTTTCCACACATATAGACATTCATGTAAGAACAAACATAACTCACACACAAGCACATAGCCAATACGTATGCTATAACAACTAAGGTAATCACACAACACACTCCCACATAGCTTACAGCACAGATGGCTGAAGAACGACGACCAAGGAATATAACTTATAGTACTATTTATGGTTGTATTTACGTGGTCACACACACACACATACACACACACACACACACACACACCACACATGCACACACACACACACACACACACACACACACACACACACACACACAAACTAAAATGTGTAATACCGATATAAACACGCCATGCATGCAAGGTAAGACAGGGTAACTTGGAACGAACGGGTAAACGTAGGGTCAATAGTAAATTACAGATACATTTTAGGGTCTACTTATTACCTCCACGAACTGGGCGTTCAGCAGTGGCAAGTATGGCTGGGCACCTCAAGCAGTATAGACCCTGTTCCAATTTTCCCCACTTTATCCTACATACGTACATAAACACACAAACCCACACACACACACTTTCCCCATTGCAAACACGTATATACATATGTATACATATTACTCACATGTACATAAGTACTAGTTACTACAGGGCTTCTAGGGCGTAATGTGTTTACTGACCGCAGACCTGAGGGCGCGTAGCGCCCGAGGGCGAAGTCAGTAAACCCATTATGCCCGTGGAAGTCCTGTAGTAACTAGTTTATCACACAAATTAATGCCCAAAAAAGTGCGGTCGATTTTGAATTTGCATCTTGAAGGAAGAATGGCAAAGAGATCACAGCAGCGACTGACTTCCAAGGATTACCCTGCGAAATTGAAAGTTCGTTTTGATTTTACACTCGACGACAACGACTTTGAAGAGTTTACTCGAGGGTATGTCCCTCCGAACACCTCCTACGATACACAAAAGTGTGTCAAACTATTTATTGACTGGAGGAGTGCAAGAAATGCACTTTTTCCCGACAATCTGGTGCCGGATGATATCCTTGCCTCTGAAAACAAGGGAGAAATTTGCATATGGTTGTGCAAATTTGTGACAGAGGTACGTAAGAAGGATGAACAGCCATACCCGCCGAAAACCCTTCAACACTACCTCTTGGGTATCCAGCGGCATATACGCCAATCCACCAAATGTCCTATCAATTTACTGACCGATTCTGAGTTTATTCAGCTAAGAAATCTACTGGATGCACTTTATCGGAAGTTACATGCTGCTGGAGTAGGCACCTCCACCAAAAGAACACCTGTTCTTACTGCAGACGATGAAGACAAGCTGTGGTCATCAAAAGTACTCGATCCGGATACACCACAAGGTCTCTTGAACTGCGTGTTCTTTTTGAACGGCAAGAATTTCTGCCTTCGAGGTGGTTCAGAACATCGCGACTTAAAGATGTCTCAGCTCGCCCGAGAGGTTGTAACTTTAGATGGAAAACCCTTAGTGCGTTACATGTACACCGAGTACGTCTCTAAGAATCACGCAGGTGGGCTAAAGCAGATCAGGCAAGACAACAAAACTGTACATCAGTACGAAAGCGAGGATATGAGCAGGTGCCATGTACTTATTCTAGACAAGTACATTTCAAAGCTCCCTAAAGAAGCCAAAGCCAAAGGAACATTTTATATGAAGCCAAAAGCTGCAGTTCCGCAAGACCCGCATTCACCTTGGTTTTATGCCATACCTGTAGGCCACAATACATTAGCAGAAATGATGAAGAAATTATCATCCCAGGGGAAGCTTGACCAAGAGTTCACAAACCATAGCCTGCGAGCTTACGGAGTAACCAAGCTCTACAACTCCAACGTACCCGAAAAGATAATTATGGAGAGAAGCGGCCATCGCTCACTTGAAGGAGTAAGAAAGTACTAACGGACAAACGTTCTCCAGGAAGTGCAAGCTTGTAAGGCACTGGAAACTGGACACAAAAAACAACCTGGTCCTGAGCCATCCAGCCAACTTGCCAGACCCTTCTCCAGTGGTGGAAAAACGCCGCAAGCACCTGTTTTTAGTGGGTGTACTTTTAACAATTGTGCGATGCCACCAAATCCTTTCATCGACGATTTTAGCGGGATCAATCTGAAAGAACTCCTTGACTTTTGGGACTTGTTACTTTTTTAGTAACTTAATCATTGTGTTGGTTTCCACTTTTAATGATATTCATCTATTTGACAGTTGATTTAGTTGATTGATTCCCGTGACCTTTCTATAAACGCCCCTGTTTACGAACTGAGTAGCCTGGTTGGTAATTTTTTTACTAACATACCGGTCTCTTTGATGTATGACGTCATCATGTGATAAATAAATGTAATAACACACATGGATCACACACGAATACACTGACACACACGCACACCATCTTACACTGTATCAACAAAGGTAATCACACTGAAGACAATCCCAGCAAAGCCATATACACAAAGAGACACACACCGACTCTAAACAGAAACGTACAAAGCTTACGAAGGCACAGACGAGAGAAAAACGGGACCAAACGGAAATAATTTGTAGTACTAGGCGAAGTAGTATTTATGTAGTCAACGTGCTCTGGCGCAACTATCAACCTTTGACCCCGGTGCATAGTTTCGCTTCATTTAGCAAATAAAAGCAACAAATACTTGCTTACCATGCTCCGCAGTATGGAGAGACTTTATCAAACCCGAAAAATGCGTTGAGAAACACAGAGGAAGACAACGACAATCGAACGACCACTTGAGAATGGCTTTCTGATGAAAAAAAGCTGCAAACTTTCTAAAGTTCCATTCCGCGCTTTTGGCGTGGCATTTTATGGCTAAAAAATGGAAGATTTCTGGCTTCGCTTCGTAAGTGTCTAAGCCTGTTACTGTGTGGAAGTGTTTAATATGTTTATTTTAAATATTGATGTATTAATGCCTTTGATTATGGGACACCCTATACTACGTAGTTTAGAGTGTCTATGGTAGCACTACATGTACAGCTGGTACTACCTTTTTGCTGTCCTTTTTGGGCCGCCGGAAGGCGGCCCTATATTGTTTTTACTTTCACCAGAAGTGTCCGGAACGTCCGGAACGATGTCAATATATATATATATATATATATATATATATATATATATATGTCAACAACATGGCGGACGCGAAGTCAGTACAAAATCTTTTGGCTATATTTCGGTGAAATTCATTTGTTTGCTCCTGATTTTATCAGCGAAGGGTCTTTTAGACCAGAAGAGTTCTTTGAAATATTATTTTAGTCAATAACGCCGATTTCCAAGCGATTTGAGTTTCCAGGGCCGTAGGCGGTCCACGAGTTTTTTAAACTCGAATCGCTTGTTAGTAAGCGTTTTTAGCTAAATTATACGTTATATGTGTATGCTTAAATAGCTATGTAATGCGCTTATTCTCTTTTGTAGGTGGTTACAATAACTTATATCGCTTTCATAATATACGTAAGTGTGCTGCTTACTTGTTATAGGTTGTTCTTTATTACCTTTCTAATGTATTTTTTTGTAGATTATACACACTATGGATAATTTGGTTAGACTACATGTCATGTTCATGTGTATGTGGTGTGTGTGTGTTCATGTGTGTGTGTGTATGTGTTTCTGT
>CAUJGJ010000067.1:27500-30000 GCA_963170055.1 Halisarca cf. caerulea | reverse complement strand
GTACTACGTACTCTTTCATCATGTCTATTTATTATATTTTATGCTCCTTTTCTAACCATGTGGGGTGCTGGTGGCTGGGGGGTGCTGGTGGCTCAGTAGGTTGTGCACTGGAAGTTAAGCTGTGAACGCATGGTGTGCCATCCCACCTGCGTGTATTTGGCGATTTTTTCCCTGCACCCCCCTGCCACCAACTCAGGAATAGATGAGAAGATGACCTACTGCAGCCACTAAACTAATTAATAATTTGATTCAATTGATTGTGTGTGTGAGCGAGTGTGTGGGATACTGGGGGCCTTAGTAGTAGCCTCTGGCTAATGGCCCACCCAGTCAAAATAAGAAAATAAGAAATATGTAGGCAACCAACAACCAGCCCAAATGGCAGCAATAACATTTTCCAAGTAAAACTTCATTTATTCCTTTTATTAATATTATTATTCTTAACTCTCTCTTATTTATTCCTATTATATATTAATTTATATACATTATAATTCTACAGTATAATTGTATATATTATCATATTTATGACATTATTTGCATACTAATTATTAATAAACCATTACAATAAAATAAAAATTACAATGATATAGAACAGTATTTCAACAAATTATAAATCCATGCATAATACAGTCAATTATAGAAAACATGTACACAGTAGTTTTTCAGAATCAAGTTAGATTCTTTGCACAAGCATACAATACACTGTACTTTCTGTGTATCAAATTCCTGCAAAGGACAATATAAATTAGCATAGTATGTGATAAACACACATGAAGTACATACAAACATGAATATTCACTATACATGGACATCCTCACACACGCTAAATGTGCGTAATCAAACACACACACACACACACACACACACACACACACACCATGCACCCCCCACAACCACTGAAGACACATACATTTATATAGGTACACATCAGGGCTGCATACACAATTAGGGGATAGGGGGCAAATTGAGATTTCTAAATTTTTGCAATATGGAAGACATTATGGGATAGCTATTTTCACACACACACACACACACACACACACACACACACATACACACGTACGCATGCATGTACACACACACACACACACACACACACACACACACACACACACACACACACACATCCAAATATACACTTACAATTTCACCAAAGCTCTTCAGAATCAGTACTTCAGTCTATATTCTGAACATGAAAAGAAAAAAAACAAACAATGAAACCACAAAAGGACACATACATACACACACAGTCAAACCTCCACTACACCACTGGTTCTACCACACCATGTTGCTATAACCAATATGGTGTATCAAGTGATTGTAAACAGGTCACACACACACACTCACTCACTCTCTCTCTCTCTCACACACACACACACACAGAGAGAGACACCCACCCAGCCATGCAATATATACACGCACACACAATTCACATAAATATATATACACACTACCACTACCTACACACACACACACACACACACACACACACACACACACACACACACACACACACTCACCATACATACTCTACCTAACACAAGTACACACACACACACACACACATTCTATACATGCTCTACCTCACACAAACAAACGCATGCACACACACACACACACACACACACACACACACACACACACACACACACACACACACACACACACACACATGTACACATACACACACATACACACACACACACACACACACACACACACATCCAAATATACACTTACAATTTCACCAAAGGTCTTCTGAACATGAAAAGAAAGAACAATAAACAATGAAACCACAAAAGGACACATACATACACACACACAGCCGAACCTTTTCTCTACACACCTGGTTCCACTTCAGCATGGTACTATAACCAATGTGGTGTATCAAGTGATTGCAAATAGGTCACACACACACACACACACACACACACACACACACACACACACACACACACACACAGTGACACACACACACACACACACACACAACAAGTAATTCGAGTTAAAAACTCGTGGGGGCTGCCGCCCCACGCACTCGAATCACTTGTAAAGCATTGGAGTGTAAGTGCACAGCTGAACATTCATAGAACATACTGTTTATTGTAACTGAACAATTGTTTTGAAAACAATTGCCATATTTGGCAATTGTTTTCAAAACAATTCCTCTAACTCCTTCCTGTATAAATTCATACTTCTCTATTACTATTATATAAATTCTCTATTATAAGACTTTTTTTCAAATCCATATTATATATATATATATATATATATATATATCGGACGAGCGTTACACACCGGAAGTCCAAATGAAAACAATATAGGGGCTGCCGCAGGCAGCCCCTAAAAAACATCCAAATAAACCCTTACAATTTCACCAAAGGCCTTCAGAAACAATGCTTTAGTCTATATTCTGAACATGAAAAGAAAGAACAATAATCAATGAAACCACAAAAGCACACACACACACACACAGTGGAACTTCTTCACTACACACCTGGTT
>CAUJGJ010000067.1:7500-10000 GCA_963170055.1 Halisarca cf. caerulea | reverse complement strand
TCACGGGGTAGCTAGAACTCTTCTACGTAGGATTTTAAGGACAAGAACTCATCGTAGTAATCATGTGATTACTGGTTTGTCTCTCACAGTACAACATTACCTAGCTGTAATCTAGCTCTACTTCTGAATAACTGTAAGCATTGTGTCCTCTAACTGTACTCGTCGATAGAAGAGAAGGTTGTCATAACTTCGATCGATGTTCAGACTTCTTCGAACGGTTTTCAGCGCAGCCCCTGTTCCCACACATGATATTCATGTGACTACCTTTGGCTGGGGACGCGAAATTTAATACCCGCGAAAATTTCAAAATATAGGAAATTTTTGGATTCGCGAAAATTTGAACCCTCGAAATTTTCTACCCATACGGTATGCGCACTATAGCTACATCTGTAATTAAAGTGCTTACAATGCCATAGCTGAAGACATCACTCTTCTCTGAGTACTTGCCACTGGATACCTCAGCTGCATAGTACCCTTCTGTCTTAGCATAAAATTTAGCTGTAAAAAGTGATCGACCTCCTTCGTGCTTTGGTAATTCAATGGAAAAACCAAAATCAGCAATCCGTCCTGTGCCGCTCCCATCAATCAATATGTTGTGACTATATATATATATATAAATATATATGTATATATGTATATATATATATATATATATATATATATATATAATATATATATATAATAGGCAAATAATTTGAAACATGCATGCATTCACACATGTCAGGTATTCAGATTTAGGATGTACATGTGCTGTGCATATACCTTTTGATGTCTTGGTGCACCAATGGTGGGGTTGCTGTGTGTAAGTACGCCAGCCCTTTGCATGTGTCCTCCAATATTTGTATACGTTGGGACCATTCCAAAGTCTTTCGCTTCTAGAAAGAATGCAATTGCTGAGATATTCAATGACATACTAACATGCAGTGCACATAATAATATCAGTATATACCTCATGCAGTGCAGCATACAAGCTTCCACCTTGCATATACTCCAAGACAATTGTTGGAGGACTAGAGCAATATCCCATTAATGGAACTAGATTGGGATGTCGAAACCTGAATAAACCATGAAATCACATCGCATGAAGAATGATATTAATTCAACAAACACAAAATTAATGATGATCAACTCACTTGGTCAAAGCAGATATCTCCAGCTTGTAAGGATCTAGACCTGATCTGTCTTCAGTACTAGTAAGGGATTCATTGAGTAGGGCCTTTTGTCCTTCCTGCATGCATGAGGTTATACATGCATGTGGTAAAAAACTAATTATTAATATACTTTTAGCATGCTCGAAATATTGCATGCATGTGTATGGATAAAATTTTACTAACTGGATTCAGAACTTTAATGGCTACAGCAGTGAACCTGAGTGTACCTTTGTATACCTTTCCAAAGCCACCTTCACCAATTAGGTTTGCAGAGCTAAATGAGTCAGTTGCCTTCCTGACTTCCTCATGAGTGAATTCCATGCAAGTCTGTGGTGCTGCATACAAACATATGTCATTGAGTTGCATTGGATGTTAATCATTAGTGCATTTTGTAAGTTTAATACGCCAATGAGAAAAATAATGTTATATACAGTATAAAATTGTGTGCTCACACTTATCATGAACTTGTAATGACAGGGTCCTGCTGTTCACTGGCACTGATGCTTCATCTGGAATCACTATGCATGCATGCATGGAATCATATAATGCATTATAGTTTATGTAGATTACCACCCATGCAGCATGCACGCAAACATGATTTCATATCACCGTAGAATGGGATTTAATTGCTAGTCTATTATATATATAAGATTGAAATATTAAATGTTGAGTGCTAGCTAATTGCAAAAAGTTAACGCATAATAACGCATTATAGTCAACTATATATATAGCCTGGCCAGTATGAAGTTCTGTTAGGAAACGCAATTATTATTAAAAACGCAATCTATAGTGAACATTCCATGCAGTAAATGCAATTGTTGCAATATGCAATTAAAACCCATGCAAGGAGAAGAACTATACACAATGCCATTGGGATATATTATACCTTTCACACTTGTTGCTGCATGCTTCCGCTGATGAGATTTTGTAGCTGATTCTAGTGGTAAGCTTCTGGTGGTAAGTGATGTTGCTGATGTACCTGAACATAGTGGAGAGAACCATGCATGCATATATAAATTGTGGAGAACACCCAATGACATGCAATAAAGTGCATGAGTTTAATGACATACCAAAATTAATCTCCACAGAGATGGGTTCTGATATAGCAATGTCGTAACCATTGGTAACTGTACAATGGTATACACCAGGCTGTCGAGTGTACAGTATAGGTCCAGCACATCTGGTTGCTGGATCTAACGTACTGTCATGCACCACCCAGCGGTAAGCTGTGTCTGTTGTGTGCATGTTTGGTAGACAAATCAAGGGCATAACCCCAGGAGTGGACTTCTTCACATCACCTGATTGATACACTATGAAGAACTCTATATATATATATATATATATATATA
>CAUJGJ010000067.1:0-2500 GCA_963170055.1 Halisarca cf. caerulea | reverse complement strand
ATTGTTCTTGCATGCTCGCAAAATTATTAAAAATGAACTTCTCACCTTTGCAATACTTTGTTAGCCTTATAGTTTTTCGTGTTCTAAGTCTCTGGTTTTGACATTCATAAATCAAATTTATTCTTATATAATATTCTTTTTTTACTATTGTTTGTAGATGAAAGTCAAAAAAGACAAGATGTTTTGCGAAGAGACAGCTTTCCACTATATAGTTAATAACGCTCTCTGATTGTCGTATCACTAATCTATGGTGGCCATAAAGTGACTGCTTTCTTTTCCTAGGAGGAGATACTGGACAAAGGATTGTATAGGAAAAGTTGTATATTTGTCCCATTTCGTTTGTAAACTAAATATGGCCCCTCGTAGCAAGTACGGGCAGATTTCTAAAATCCTTCATTTTGCAAGGAAACAGAAAGAAACCCCTTCAAGGTCACCCACCGTATAGCACTAGGAACGTTGGTAAAAGTCCGCTGTGAATTCTTTACACAGTTCGTTGGATTAGTGCAAACAAAAAATCGACATACCTCCATTATAATAAGATGTAACTATCTTCTATCTCAATTATAGAAAAAAGCTGCTGAAGCTAAAGGCTCAACTGGGATGAGATGGCATCCTCTTATGATGAGGCTGTGTGTTCACTCAAAATACCACTCCACAGCTGCATACGAGATCCTCAGAGAAGTGATCAGTTTACCCTCAGCTTGCACTATAAAGGATTACACAAACTTCATCAACACTGAACCAGGTACTGCATAACAGTGCATAATGTACATATGTATGTACATGCACCCTGTCAGAATGTATTCAGCCATTCCTTTTTATTCATCATATTAAATATATGTATCCATCAATTTCAACAATGTGCTATTACGTCTTTGTGTGGTCTGGTTTAGGTATTCAAGGAGAAGTACTAAATCAACTGTCACAAGCCTTTAACTTGAAAGAGAAAACTTACGAACTTACGGTTGCTCCTTTGTATGAGGGTGGAGTATTCCCGGGAAATCAGCAAGCACAGTGGAGTATGGATCCTGCGAGTCCAGACACGGAAGTGAGGGGCATGCAGATGAGGTCTGTGTTGACAGGCCGTGCACCTGCAGCTGAGTGAGAGCGTCGGGAAGGCGGGACTTCCAGATATCCACAGAAAGGCCATAGTGATGTAAAAAAATGACACCCAGAATGGCGTGCTTGACATCGGCTTTGATGAAAATCCATCTGAAAGTGCGTGCAAACCCAAGTCCAGGGTGAGCGAACGGGTTCCGTGAGTCGCGATGGATGACTGGTTCACTGCCTGTAGAGAATATCCAGTGGGGCATAGTGTATGATGAGGGCTAGAGGGAGGGATGACACTCACTTCTGCACCCGTGTCTACGAGGAAGCACAAATTGGAATTCCGATCTCTCAGGAAGAACAGGCGACTGTTGGAACGGCCAGTGGTACTTGTCGCCATTAGCGACTGGGAGGCTCATTTCCCAACCTTGCACAAGGTGGATGGCACTTGCATGCATTTGGGCCAAATCAGCGGTGGTACCAACACACATCTGACGATGGACTAGATGGCCGTGAAGCTGATTATAATGATGAACGATGCAGTGTTGAAGATCGAGATGAGCGACGCGGAGAAGGATCTCGAGAATGGCGTGGACCGGAGTACTGAGATGCATCAAAGGTGGCAATCACAGGGCTGAGAGCTGCAGTGACCTGGCAGATTTCGTCAAGGACCTGGGGTTCTTGGCTGACTTGGGAGATCGTGGTTGGTGTCGCAACTTCTGCTATTCTATTGGCCATGTCCACGAGTTTGGTGAGCGTAAGGTGGGTGGATGATGATGCAAGAATCATACAAACATTTGGGGGCAGATGCTGAAGGAACAGCTCTCACACAAACGAGCTGTCAGGGGCTGGGCCAAAATCCCCTAAGAGCTGTTGCATACGATGTAGCAACTGGGAAGGCTTGTGTTCTCCGAGCTCTTCCGCTGTGAGGAGTTGCTGGAATCTCCTCTGTTCGGATGCTTCCATTCTTTTGATGAGCTGCGTTCGTAGCTGGTCGTATGGGGCATCTGCCAGTGGATGCAGCATGAGATTGCGTACCTCAGCGGCAACTTCAGGGCTCAACACGGCAGTGACGTAATGGGAGTTTGTCAACTGCTGAGTGATATTCCTCGTTGCAAACTGCGCCTCCACTTGCACGAACCAAACTGCCGGATCTGTAGGCCAGAACGGGGACAATGTGATAGCCACTGCTGCAACCGTGTTATGTTGAGGTTTGTGCGGTGGTTGTGGAGGTTCCTATGGTGGTTGCTGAAGTTCCTGTGGAGGCTGCTGATGTTCCTGCTGTGGATTCTCCATCTCAGGCGATGAAGAGGGGTGAGCCGTGTTTCTAGCATGAGCAAACTTGCGTGAGGAGTGAGCATACCTGAAAGTCCAAAACGGGCACTAAATGTCAGAGTGAATCCACCGAAACGGGCAATAAATGTCAGAATAACTCCAAAACGAACTGTAAATG
>CAUJGJ010000066.1:0-12000 GCA_963170055.1 Halisarca cf. caerulea | reverse complement strand
GCACGCATGCTCACACCACACACACATGCATGCACGCAAGCACACACATACACACACACGCACACACATACACACACACACACACACACACACACACACACACACACACACACACACACACACACATGCGAACACGCACAAACACAAACACACACACACACACACACACACACACACACACACACACACACCTTCCTGTGTCTGATGTGCTAGTTAGTAAAATTGTCTTGTTCTGTAAATCCTTCGGGTGCTTGCTGGGAGCTCTCCAAGGTGCTAGCTTCTTCTCAGACTTGGAGTGTGCAAAGATGTCTGGTTCCTTGGGAGGCAGTGAGTGCACACTGCTCACTGCAGACTCACTGTCGCTGGAGTCAATCACCTCTTCAACCTCACACAGCTCTGACTTGTGGCCTTTGGGCAAATCCTAGCACATTGCAAACAATCACACCATGAAACACACACAGCAGAAGGGAACATGGTGCTAACAAGCAAAGGCTAGTCTTGGGTCAACTGCCATGGATGCCAGGCTGCTTTGTCCGCAGGTATATATACAGGATCGTGATATATGTAGTATACATGCTTGAGTATAATAAACTTGTATGTTTATACCACCTACTATTAGGATGTACAGGGAATCACAATGCACAAATACATGCACACACCCACATACTCACCCACCCACCCACCCACACACAGACACACAAACACACACACACGCACGCACACACGCATGCATGCACACACACACACACACACACACACACACACACACACACACACACACACACACACACACACACACACACACACACCTTCGGAGGTACCCAATGCAAGTTGTACACACACATAACATAGTGTCTCTTCCAGATTCCAGTCTCATGGTCTAAAGGTGGTCTGGGTAGACCCCATCCCAATCTCAGGCACTTCTCTCTCCAGATCTTGTTATCTTCACACAGAATCTTCCAATACCAGCATACCTAGCCCGTACAGAGGATGCAGCAATTTGAAGCTATGTGCACATGTGGTTGTGTGTATGTGTGTGTGTGTGTGTGTGTGTGTGTGTGTGTGTGTGTGTGTGTGTGTGTGTGTGTGCACGTGTGTGTGTGTGTGTGTGTGCGTGTGTGTGTGTGTGTGTGTGTGTGTGTGTGTGTGTGTGTGTGTGTGTGTGTGTGTGCATATACAGTAAATTAAAAACTACCTTAGTATTGGATATTTTGAAGGATGGAACTGACATGTTTGTAAGTACATATGTATGTAAATACTTAGATACGTACATACAGTACTTACAAGTACGTACAATGGAATTCTTAACATATTTACAGCAATATACGTACTTCCAACACATAAGCTAAAAGAACTCCTACGTATGACAATAGAACACGAACAACACTTGATGAAACTCATAGAGATTTGAAATGAACTGTGATTAGTGACTTTGGATAGGACACTCCAACTTGTCAGGTGACAGCGGTGGTTGGCAGTAAGATCGTACTAAACAGTGGACCTCTCTACAGTGGACACCTAAAGACCTGGAAAAAAGGGGAACGGTTCCTTGTGCATGTGTGTGTAGAGGTTCCGCTAATCCGAGGATGTTTCATTTCTATGCCAATCTATCCAAACTTATACACAAAACATTCCATTGGCACAAGGTTTCCACAACATGGGGAGTCCCCCAAGTGAGGGTGCACTGTATTCATTGACACACAACAGATAAAAGAGAGCACACACGTACAATCCCATACTTTAGCAGCTCTGCACAGACTACGAGGATCCAGCAGGCCGAAGATCTTTAGACACAAGTGATGAGGGAGTTCACGCGTGAAATCCAAACTCTTCTTGGGAACAGAAGCATCAAGGACACGATACATCCTACTCTGATGCTTTTCTGAGCTTTGTTCGAGCAGCTGCTGTAGAAGCATCCATCTCTTGGCTGCAGACCAGGAATCGTACTGAGAGTAAGAGAGGAATAAGCATAGTGGAGCACAGGGCAGCACTTGGAAATCAAGGTAACACGAGAAGCAAGATTAGAGGTATCACTGAGCTAAGGAGAGTCAACGATGGATGTAATGGTGTTATGTAAGTCAAGCTAGGCAAGTGGTCGAGGGGAGAAGGGGTCATAAGATTGGGGGGAGCAGTGAACTCCATACATTTGCAGTCTGATGCATATAGTATATTACAGACGACAGTGTGTATTGGTAAAGATCCCACGTTGGACGAGATATACAATAACAGAATTTTTCAAGGCTTCAGACAGACATTCAAATGTCTTGTAGCCGTATTCACTTGGACCATCAGTTGGCCAGCTGTGTTGTATTACAAAATCCAAATCTCTTCCAACCAGAAAATTTACTACAGTAGAAATTTCTCAAGACAAACTCGCTTAATGCAAAATTTCTCTTAAGACAAAATGTGTTACCAGTCCAAGAGTAAAAATCACTATAAATATAAATTTCTGTTAAGATGAAACAATCTCTTGGGGAGGAACATTCAAGGGTAGTCCACTGAGTTTCATCTTAACACTGTGAATCAGTGGTTCAGAAAGACGTACATTAAACAAAACAGCCCCAAACAGTGAACTCTTCCTTAACACTACATATAAAGCATAGGTGTAGGAACCAGGGGGGCCAAGGGGGCCCTGGCCCCCTCACTTTTAAGGAGTTGGACCCAAAATCATACATGTGTTTAACATAATTGCTGTACAAAGAAACCTAAGCTGTTAAAATTAATTCTACATCTAAAACCTTCCGGCCCCCTCACTTGTGTGAGCATTCCTACACCCCTGTAAAGGATCCTAACAAGGAGATCCCACCGTGTACAACACATCAAAATTGCCCAAATTATTACTGCACTGAGTCTAAGGGTCATTCAGTCATACGACCCGACCCCACCGGTTGCGGCATCACACCACATCCTGTTCTACAAGGATGACAGCATACATAGATTCTACACTATAACTGTAACACCAACTAACACCCACCACACCTTACTATACCAAGTGACCACATTCAATAATCTATGATGATGGTAGCGACAAAAGATTGATGTGTTCATAATGTTCACGTAAACCCTCTAACTGCATCATCCCAGCCAAACAACACCGGCAACTTGTTAGACCCAAGCCCTGCACACAGACACACTATATGTACATACACTTTTCCCACCCTGTTAGCAGTCTAACATCACCAACTGACTTCCTAATCAAGTAGGAAATATGCAAGATGCAAGTAGGAAGCGATGCTGGTTCTGCACAGCAGAATACTGGTGGTGGTGATAGTGACTGATCATGCTACTATGATGTGGCATAGGATTGCTGTGTGAGGTAAAAAGGATAAGATTTTGACCACTACGTGCAGACGCGATGTGATTTCTGATTTTGTGATTTCCTTCACACGTTACTACATGTCAAGAAAACATGTACTACATTAAAATCATGTCTGTATGTGCTATCGGATACTAAAGATAATGTCCTTATCGGTTATGCGATTTTTTTGATATAGCATGATGGCATAACTAAAATACACGTACACACAAAATTACCGATCCCTGGGTATACATACATAGCCTGGTGCTGTTGATCCAACCTCACTCGCCCATTTTTTAGAGACTGACGTGACGTTGTGTCGAGAAGAGTTGGCAACACCAGACTATGGTATACAGCCCTGTACACAAGGACTGGAGTGAGAGAGAGCGAGCAAGGAGTACTTGATATCTGGATAAACATATGTACTTTCCCAGGTACTTGCCAACCAAATTTAACAGTAAGCATGCAATTGAGACAGCCGAAGGCACATGTCAGAAAGTATCCCGTAAAACGTAACAGTACTACATTATTGCGCAATAATACATGCACATAATGAGAAAGTACCGAATATTAGACATAACACAGATACTATCCATGGGCATGTCGACCACTGAGACAGTGGAATGGCATGCGTACGTAGGAGCACGTCAGAGAATTAGAGTTAGTGCAGTTTTCAACTTACCCATGACAATATCAAAGCCACTCTGTCCTCGTATCTCTGAAAAAGAGAAAGAACTGAAAGTGATTCTACCATACGCGTAATCGAGTCATTAGAACGTGCAAGCAAACAAAACAAATCGGATGGATTCAGAATTTTCGCATGGACTTCTTTATATGCAGGCAATGAGGAATACATGCACCAGTAAACACGCTAATGTAGAGTACAGCGTCACAATTTGCAAATTAGTGGGCAAAATTGCAATAAAACTGGACTACATGGTCAAGAAAATCAACAAAATGATACACCTTGTCAAAACACAGTTAACTACAATAACCTTGACTGAATTAACACTTCGTGTATCTTGCAACACATTGGGCGCCCCGGTGTCCCCAGCAAAGAATGAACTAGACCCACTTGGTCCTATTCGAGCGGACATTTTTAGAATTGTTTCGCAACCATCTGGCGCTCCTGAGCAAAGTGTCGTCATAATCACGTGCCCATAGACGCGACGGCGTGCACGTAACTTTGAATTTATTCGATATAAAATAGAGTCAAGGTTTAATCGAACATTCTTCTCAAACACATGATGTTGGTTAACCACTGAATCCTTGCAGCGCTAATTAAACCACACCCGAGTACTTTGAAGATTCACTTGAAGGTTGTGACGATGGACGAAGACTATTCCTCAAACTCCTCTAGCCTGGAGGAGAGAAACAAGAAGTTTAGATTCGGAATTCGATCTTTGAGTCCAGATTGGCTGCAAGTATTCCGTCATCCCATAGCTTTCACGACCATTCTATTCTTATGTGGTGTTGTGGAAGGAGCCATAGTATCAGGTGAGCGTGCAATTCCATGTTTTGTTTACATAAAATTGATATGTAGGTCTATGTATAGGAATTTATAGCAACGTGTTGCATGTCTATCACTTTATTTGTACTTTCCTATATACTGTTGGTCTCGGGCGTGCATGGTGTAAGGAGAAGAGGGAACTTCACAGCACAGTGACATAAGGCTGTGCTTGTATGCTGGCTTTTGGAAAGGGAGGTTAATTTAAGTATTTGTGCAGCTTACAGTACTTTCAATATGCATATGACACTATCGTTGGCATAAATTTTAAGCGTTGAATAGTTCATTCAGTCTTTAGCTACTCCTCCATTATAGATAACTACAAGACTTAGTGATTTCAATTTATTTATGCAGTCCTCTCCGCTGTAATTAAAGTTTATTAGAATTTTTATTAAGCAATAACTGCACTACTTTCCTAAACACTGAAATATCCTTAATTGGTCAAAATATTCAATTTGTGAAGACACAATCTCTCTTCTGCATAATTTCATGTCACCTGTTCTTAATAATGCACACAGGTCTCATGTCCGTCATCATATCTTCCATCGAGCGACGCTATAACTTGACCAGCATTATGACTGGAATGCTGGCAAGCATATTCGATGCCGTGGTGGTTATCCTTATACTTCCTGTGACCTACCTCAGTGAGAAGGGCCACAAACCAAGGTGGATTGGAATTGGAATCATCATACATGCAATAGGTGCTCTGCTCTTTGCCCTACCACAGTTTGCGGGAGGGCCATACCTCAGTGCAGCATTTGAATCAGACATTGATCTTTGCTTTTCTGAAGTGGATTTCTCTCAGGATTGCAACTCCAACTCTGTCTTATGGGTGAGTTTGTATGTATGATGGTAAAGTACTATTATTGTACATCCAGGAGCGAGTGGGTCTCCATGCTTGCAGGTAAAATTACTTTTATAATAACATATCGACATTTCCTGTAGCTTATGAATGATCCAATGGTCATTGTGTAATTTATCTCAGGACACAATTTGTCAATGCTGAATTGAGGTACATGTAGAATAAGATCCCTTGTCCATTTCGTATTGAGAAAGTGCAAGGAAAATTGAATACCCTCAAGTAAAGTAGGAAAATGTATGCTTCGTGTTTTGAATTGCATTGTGCAATACTGAGCTCAGCTCTTAGTCAATTGTGCCTAATGCAATATTCATGGTGTTGACAGGATATCGCTCCAAACGTACAAAACAACATGCACATATTGCCCATACAATGTACATGGACTGAAAATGTTTATTAATTTGTCCTTCTGCTAAACTGTTGCACCTGGTAAGAAGAATTATAAGATACCATAACTCTTTCTTCATAGCCAACTTATTCTGGTTCAATTTAGTGTGTAAGGTTGTGTTAGGATATAAGGGTACTATTGGAATACAGATAATATTACCAGAGACATTACTTTGGAGTGTGTATAATAATACAAATTCATTCAGTTTTCTATGCATGAATACTTCATATATGACCCCTGTGTACAATTGTGGGAAATTTTTATAGAACGAGTACAAGAAGCTTATAAGGGCTCAATATACCCCTGCACCAACCCGTTGACAAGTCACAACATTAGTATAGTATTATGATTGTACAATTAATGTATTGTTCGACGCAATACATGTTTTATGCATGATGCATGCATGTGGATGGAGGTTCAGTATCAGAAATATCAGATGGATATATGGCTCCTCTGGTCAACATTACTACATTGTTTTGTTACTTAGTAATTAAGACATAGGCGCGATGGCTGTATGGCATATTATTATTATTAATAAAAGTGCAACATGTCATAAGACACTAGGACAAGCAGTCCAATGAAGAACTACTAAACACAAAATCTGTCTGTCCACATGCACATGATTGCCTTCATAATCGATGGGATCTCGCAGGCAAGGTCCAAGATCACTGCAGTCTTCTGGTCATCATCCAGACATGCAAAATCATCCAGACTGAGATGAGCTTGTAGCTTTTCAAAAAGAATCACTCTGCTAGCTTGCCATCCATCACAGTGGAGATATATAAAATAGAGGTGTATAAAATGCTGAGTCCCGAGCTTTGAGCCCGAGTGCGAGTGCATTTTATATGCCATACAGCCCAAGTGCCTATTTCTTAACTATTATAGCATCCGTTCGTGGACTTTGGGCAAGTGTTCTTGACTTTCAGGAATTCGACGAATCAATTTGAACGTTAACTATCGAGTTTCCAAAGGGAATCGGCAGTAAGAATCCCCAAAGAAGACTTTCTCGGCTATGATTATAAGTTCGCTTCTTGCAGTGGCGAAGATTGGCTTCTTTTGGGTTCGATTGGTAGCGTGTTTCTTCAGAAAGGTCTTCAAGGAACATTACAGAGAGGTATTTGCCTGAAAACACAAGTTGCCAAGTATAAACTCACGGCGAGTTAGATGTCCATGTTTTATACATTCTAAAATCGCTGTATAATCGTACCGTTACCAGCGGGTGCTATATTTATATAATTGCATAAAATATGTAGCTTACTAGAAAGACTATGTATACCATGCATTTTGCTGACATTTATATTTTTTCCTGATTACTGACAGGTGTATTTCATCTTTGTTGTTGCTGTCATACTAATGGCCATTGGCGCTGCTCCACTCTTCCCCGTTGGAGTAGCCTTCATAGATGACATTGTCTGGCCAAAGAAGGTGTCAGTGTACCTTGGAGTATTCCAGTCCTCAATAATCATTGGACCTGGCATTGGCTATGCTTTAGGAGGTGGACTTCTGTTGAGATATGTCGATCCATTTGCTTCGACGCCTCTCAAGAGTACAGATCCTTCGTTTGTTGGCATGTGGTGGCCGGGTTTCATACTTCTTGGTGTTGTAATGTTATTACTTTCGATTCCCCTGTTGATGTACCCGAGAGAGATACCAGAAAGTATTCTCATTCGTAAGGAAAGAGAAAAGTGCATGTCAGTGAAAAGCAGTGAGGCAAGTACACAAAGTTTCAAAAAGCGATTGCGAATGTTTCCTCGTAATCTTGTCCAAATTCTCTTCACTCCTGCTTTTCTGCTGGTGGCGTTATCTGGTGGGTTGACATATTTGATCCTTACTGGCTTTGCATCATTTGGTCCCAAGTATGTTGAAGTCCAGTTTGGAGTTTCGTCAGCAATAGCTAGCTATGGGGTGGGGGCAGTGGGTGTGGTGCTTGGAGGGGCTGGTATCATAACTGGTGGACTCATTGTATTGTGCTTGAAAGGATCTGGAAAGAAAGCTGCTTTTGCAACCTTTATTACCACTCTAATTTCAACTCTATCTACGTTTGTTTTCTTCCTGAACTGTCCCAATGCAACTATCACTGGAATTCCAAACAACACGTGCGTAGGTTATCTCTGTTTAATACACATCCACATGTACTGTAAGTTGAATGTGCTATGTATACTGTTGACAATGTGTAACTCAATATAAATGTAGTGTATGGCGTACTGCTCTTCCACGCATGCAATGTATAGCTATACAGTGGAATCTCAACTAAAGGACAGTGTCACTATTAAATATTATAGTGCATGCGCTTACTTTGTCCTTTGTAAGGAGGTTGTTAACAAATTGGGAGGTTGAAAATGTATTGGATCTACAGGGACAACAAATTGGAACCTCAGGAGCATCCTTTGTAGAGAGGTTGTCCTTACAGAAGAGTCCACTATCACTGCATATCCAACTAAAATTGTTATATCACTGTATATCACTGCATTACTTAGCTGAATCTTACATATGGTGACTCACAGCCCCATCACAATCAATTTCAAAATCCAAACCTGTCCAATAATTATTACTAAGTATACAGTATCATGCACCTTGATTACATACATATTATTATATATTAAGTTTGATATCTACAATATTTTCTATGATTCTATGTACATAGGTCCTCGTTAATCCTACCATGCACATATATTCTTCATAATATTTACCATTAGCATGCCAATTAATTAATGTTTAAAATATTCTACAATTAACTAGGAAATGACTTTGTACATGTTAAATTGAATGGTAAAATCTGAAATTAATTATATTTTATACTATAATAATATTATTATGTACCTGACAAAATTAAGTGGCTTTGTATGTATCACATTGTATGTATGTTTATAACATGAAGGTCTTTAGGTTATCATTTACTGGAGGGTGGATTGGATACCAGGTTCTACAATTATTCATGTACTGCTTCGTGCAACTGCACCAGTTCCCTCTTCCAACCAGTCTGCCACAAAGAGACACAGCTAACCTACTATTCTCCTTGCCATGCTGGCTGTACCAATATAACCGAAGTATGTTTAATAATAATTATAATATTTTGCTATGTGCACACAACCCCTTAAAGTTTATATGTTATGTCCACATACCGTATATCCGGAAATATTGGTGACATTTTTAATTTGGCGGTTTGGCGCTCAGTCAGGATCAAAATCACTAAATTTCTATCACCAAATTTACATAGACCTACTTACTATACTTTGTCCTTGCCGTGCAACTGCCAAATTTAATTTTTGCCAATAATAAATTATAGCCTGTTCTTGCGCAAATCGCCAAATTAATGATTGCCAATATTTCCGGATATATGGTATTGCATGCATACATTGTCTTAGTGATGAATGCAGTGTATGTTTTTGCTTTGTATATTTGCATTCATCATCATTATGCATGTGAGCGTATGAGTAGGTGCATGAGTTTGCACATGTGTTTGGGAGGTATGAGATGGTACATGCATGCATTTATGTGTGAGTGTGTGTTCATAAATGTGTGTGATCGCATGTGTGTGTGTGTGTTAATTGGGAGTGCTTGTTTATCCACTAGTCAGTGATAAATTAAAATGCTTTTATTCTTACGTGGTTATAGCCCATGTTCCACTATTTTCATATCTGATTCACTTCTCTTAGGATGGAAATCTGTATACACAGTGTTCCTGTCTGTACAATTCCACTACGATCACCGGTACTGCTGATGTCATCAACGGGAAGTGTGGCAAATGTTCATATTTCATCCCCTTCATCATACTACTGGGACTTGTGTTGTTTGTGGCCTTCACTGCATTGACTCCTATCACCATTGTTGTAGTAAGGTATGAGACCCTTACAACTACTGGCATTCTAGTACAATGTTTCGAAGTACATTCAACAAAAAATGAAGGAGGGTGTGGGGGTGTAGTTCAGCATTCGTGAGCAGAATTGTGATTATAACATAATATGAGGGCATTGGGCAGCCATACTTTGTGGGGATAAAACATTAGCACAACAGTCAACTCTGATTTATCCAACACTGGTTTTAATTTTATTGGGAATTCTCAGTTATCCAATACTTGGGTGTGAATACCCATCATCAAGTTGTGTACAATCCACTCTGATTTATCCAACACCTGGTTTATCTGACACATTTATGGGGAACAGATGGCGTCGGATAAACCAGATCCCACCGTATCAGAGGCAAATTATATATACCTTGATCCCTTTTCCTGGCAACCCCTAAAAGAACACCTGCGTGACATGAGGAAATGTGCATATCTTCAAAGTTATATGTGTATATTTGAAACAGTCAATATTGTATGGACTATGTCTGCATGTGTACTATCATGGACCGCGCCAGATATTTGACTGTGTAAAACTTATGGCTCCTTAGGGAGTAACATGTTTATTGCCCAAAAGCCCTGCAGGTAGTTGTGTTGCTGCTATTGACTTTTTGCGCATAAATGGGCAACTTATGATTGTACTAAACTGAGTGCTTATAGCAGGTTACTGCCATGACCACAGCTCTGGCAGGGCAGTATTCGTACATGACCAAATCTACTTCCCTGGCAGCTCCTTTGACGTATGACCTCATCAGGGGATCATACATAATATGTGCCTGATAAGCCACTACCTCACATGCACATGTACACTCACCACCCTGTTCTACATTTAGATGTCTTGGGCATGGTAACCAGGTGCATAGACCATGCACCGGACAACTGTCCCAAACACCCTTAGAGAGTAGGAGGCAATCAAGTGTCACATTATATTATGTCATTAACATTTTACTTTGCATGACCTTTTGGCCCCTGACTTGCATGAGTGGCTCCTGTGCCACTGAATGCGCGTAACACATGATGTGCACATGTATGTGTGCATGTTCCACATTAGTGAAATTGTTTTTCTTTAGATCTGTAACCGAGGAACAGCGATGTACTGCTCTTGGAATGCAGACGGTTCTTTTCAGAATTCTCGGCGGTATCCCAGGTCCTCTTACATTTGGAGCCATTTTTGACAGTACCTGTATTCTGTGGCAGTATGAATGTGGTTCCCGTGGCAACTGTTGGGAGTACAACAACAATTCACTAAAATACTATCTCTTCTCCTACACTTTTGTTGTTTGTGCTGCAAGGACTGTCACAGTGATGTTTGCCTGGCTACTGTTTGGTCGTAACTGGCGTTGTAAGAATGTCAAAGAAGAAAGCAACAAGTCTCCTGCTACCTCAGATGACACCATTGACCCTCAGTGGAATGAAGATGGAGAAACAAAGATTTAGCACACACCGTATAACCCATCCCAGCATGTTATAATAAGGTTTACTGCCCATTATGTATGCCATTATATGTATATATTATATTTAAAATAGAGTCTTCATGCATTTGTATAGCTATAATATTATTATAGTATATTATTTCAATTATAATGATATACTTTATACTTACTATTATATTGTACTACATATATATATTAATTATAATGTACTAGTGATACGATATTGTATTATATATTAGGTCATAATCATAATATAATATATTACTGTAAGGTGGAAAAAAGATCAATTGTGTTATGTATATTAATTTTTATGTAAGCTTTGATGTAATAATGTTCAGATTATGAGGACTGTATAAAATGTTTTTGTCAGAAATACTGCTATATCACACACATAATATACACACACTTCATGCACACACACTGACTTTTGACTTTGATGTTGCCGATTTGGAAAATGATAGCATAGTCCTTGAACATCTGTCCCGGACCTTGCATGGTTAAAGGTAGCAATCTTAAACTGTTACAGTTGTATCTGCCAAGATGTTGCAGAAACAGCAAAGTCTTGATTCCCCGGCCTGCAGAATTCCCTGCCACAGACACATGTAAAGATTTAGACTTCAGTCCTTTCATCAGGATTCTTAGTCATTGCTATATATCCCCTAGCTCTGTACATG
>CAUJGJ010000065.1:3030395-3033395 GCA_963170055.1 Halisarca cf. caerulea | reverse complement strand
CACCAAAATCCCACAAGTTGCTAATAACAGGATGACTGGGTGGTGAAACACTTCCAAATTTCATTATTATTTCATCATTCCATTTTAAACCATACCCTAAAATGACAACCTGCCGAACTCCACTTTGGTATAAGGCCATAGTTAAAAGACGTATTGATATAAGAACTCTTCCACAAATGAAAGTGTCTGAATTCCTTGATGGGACAACTAGAGGTCCCTGTTGAGAAATAATAGCACAAATGTTCTTTTTCATCTCATCACTAATAATGGCAAAGAAACGCCAACCCATTTCGCCTAATAGAATAAATCCATCCAATTCCTTCTCCAAATGTTTCGTGTTGCACAAATTGATGACAGCAAGATTCTTGAACAGCTTCAAAAGGTTGAGAACTGAAAGACAAAACATCACTGAGTCCAGATCAAAATCCATCTTTGGCTTGCTTAAGGCCAATAGCTAAGCTCATACTAGGCTTTTCAACATTTCAATATAACAAGCAAAAAAATGTAACACTTGTGGTTCTCAAAAGATAAGAATCGTATTTATAGCTAAAGGTCCAAATTGCATGTCAAAAGAAATAGTATTTAATGGTGAGTAAAATACACTAAAAATTTTTAATTTTCGTTCCTAAACTTTTACAAAAATGATAAAAGAAAATTTACAAAAAAATCGAAAAATGCGTAAAATGAAAAAACTTTCAACCTAACCCTGACCTTTCACAAATGACCTCTAAAATGACCTTTGACCTTCCCTTATTAAAACAAGCCAAAAAAAATTTTAACTGAAATACTTGTAAAAATTTTCGTAACCCTAACCCTAATTTTTGGAAAAAATGTTCTTAGATTCTTACAAAAAGTCCAAAAATGACCTTTAAAAAAGTGACCTTTAAAATGACCTTTGACCTTCAATAATAAAAATACACCCAATATAATATGATTGACATTTGACATGCCTATTGACCTTAGTAAAGCATAGTAAATTGATTTAAATGACCTTTACAATCTTTGACCTTAACCCTAATATACTTAAACTTTTCCTAAAAATTTCTTGGAAATAAAAATATTGTTTTCGCATGTTTAATGCATGACAAACCTGCTCGTAAACAGTATTGAGCAATCGCACTTATCTATGTCGCAATATACGCAAAAATGTATTATACGTATATTCACATACTATAAGAAAGAAGCCGTAACTCCGCCCACAAGTGATTTGTTAGGTCAAAAACTGGTATGTCGCAATATCCTCGCATGGTCTATCGTATCCATATGTCGGACTTGCATAATTGCTATATTAATTAGCAGTGGTCCAGTTAAAGTGAGGATTTATGTATCTCCTATACTGTGTATAATATGCAAACAATATATACGTCATTCTTAACGATATTCAATGCTGATTAACATACAATTAAAAAAATTCGGAAATAATAACTTTTTTTTTGAATTTTTACTTTCAAACGCCATTTTCTCGAAAATTAATTAGGGTTTACCCCCCATACATTAGGTCAGAAGTAATCATTTTTCAAGAGCTATCGAATGATACCAATATTGTACCCTAAAGCCTTTGGGGGAAAGCCTGAAACCCTAACCCTAACCCTAACCCTAACCCTAACCCTAACCCTAACCCCTAACCCTAACCCTAACCCTAACCCTAACCCTAACCCTAACCCTAACCCTAACCCTAACCCTAACCCTAACCCTAACCCTAACCCTAACCCTAACCCTAACCCTAACCCTAACCCTAAACCCTAACCCTAACCCTAACCCTAACCCTAACCCTAACCCTAACCCTAACCCTAACCCTAACCCTAAACCCTAACCCTAAACCCTAACCCTAACCCTAACCCTAACCCTAACCCTAACCCTAACCCCTAACCCTTAACCCTAACCCTAACCTAATTTAAACAATATTTATGATATGTAAATGTGATATTATTATCAACTTGTAATAATTAATATTCAAATTACAAACTTTTTGTAAGAATACACATTAAGATTACAACTCAAAAAGGTTACATTATATTTAAGTCAAGTTAAGTCAAGGTTACATTATAACAAATGAGCTAGGTAGTAGTGGTTTTTCCCATTAAACATTAGTACCCTTGGTGACGTCAAGTAACTTCTCATGGGACTTCCGTCTCTTCTCAGTGGTTTTATAATTTCTTTAGTGTATCTCCCGTTAGATTGCTGCGTCATTACTGTAATTTCAACATTGAAGAAGCAGGAAGCTGCAATTATATCCATATGCTCTCCCCATTCATTTTCTTTCTCTCGCAAAATTGTAGCACGTTCAGCGAAAGTCATAACTCCAGGCCATGATCCTTCAAGGTATTCCCGTAATTGAGGATTGCATGTTTCGTAAAAAGAAATGATTCCTCTTCGAATTTCATCCTCCTTAGGACCTGCGCTAGTATAAGCTTTTGAAAATATTCCTTCAAGTGCATGAAAAAGACAGTGATGATCGTTAGGGACATCAACCACCAAATAACTGTCATTACCATCATACATCATACCATCATATGTAAACTTCGGTGGCAAATCTTGGAGGAGTGAGTAATTGCTATTTGTGTTTTGAACCTTTCCTTGCTTCTTTAAAAGATACATAAATCTCCAGTTACTAGGATATTTATCTACAACGAAGTCGGCTAGCTCAGCAATGGTGTCGAATGTCTTCGTACAACCTCCTCTACTCATCATTGCACACACAGTTCCTGGTTTTTTGGGGTGGGAACGTGTCTTTAGCATTTTTTTGGCTGCATCCACTTCAGAATTGTTCCTAGACGTACTTGTAATTCGATGACTTCCTCGTCTTGTTTCCCTATCTGGATAAGCTGGTTTCCTTAAGTATGAAAGCCATTTTCCAATCGAAAATCCAAAGGCGTTATATAGCCTTGCTAAAAGGTGTTTAGCTTGTTGGTTGGGAGTTTGCTGATTCCTTCCTATAGTAAATCTTCTAAATACATTAATGGCATCACGGATTGTCTTGAAAAAATCATCAATTGTTAG